>UXGD01001157.1:0-39030 GCA_900474315.1 Torymus auratus | reverse complement strand
GATCATGTTCCTAACCTCAAAAACAAAAAATCAATAGATAAATAATACGCGCGAAGCGCGTTGAATGTAGCTAGTAACTTATAAATAACGAATATCGCTTGTCAAAGGTTAACACAAAATTAGCTAGATTTTAGCTAGATTCTAGTTAACAGAATAGCTTATATTTATAGCTAACCCTAGTGGAAATTAGTCCATTAAAAATGGGCCGGAACAAAGACACTGGCTATTGAAAATGGCTAGTTATTAGATAGAAGTGGAACGCTTTTTTCGATGAATTTTTCCCATTTTATGGAATAGCTGTAACCTTAAAATCTTCACAATAAAAATTTTATAATAATTTATGATATATTGTAAAATTGTTACTCTTAAGAGATAGTTTACCGAGATATAAACGAAATTCAGTAGTCTTTGTACTATTTACAGCTTTATTCTATAAGATATAAACAAAAACCGTTATTTTGCCACGTGACACCATCTACCTCACTCATCGCCATAACAAACCGCTTGTTACTAGATTTTCGATGCCGGTTAGTTATTTTAACTAGCAATAAAATGCCAAATCAATAGATAATAGTACAAAATTTTGACCATTATTGCAGCCAATAAATATGAAAAATCGGTTGAAAAAAGTGTTACACTTGTTGTAGAAAACTAGAGTCCATTTTTTGCCATCTTGGTAAAGGCTATTACTACCCAAAAAATTATTTCTATTTGTACCAGAGAAGAAATCTAATTAATTTATAACAGCTTAGGTATAAAAGCTGGTTCATTTTCTGGTAGAAACCAGGATATAATTCATTTAATAAAAAATGATCAATAAGTTAGTATGGCTACGAGAAATGACCACTTTCTTGAAGTGCTTGTATATTTAAAAGTGGTGGCTTCCATGCAGCCCACAGGCCTACTCTATAGTAAAAAAAACACATGAGATCTCATATGAGATTTTGAATGCGGACTTAGAATAAATTTTCTTGAAAACAATATTGTTAAAAAAGTTAACTTAAAATGCATTTTCTCTGCAGTCTAGAAGAAATAATAAAAGAAATATGATCCATAGAAGCGCTTTAAAGGTAAAATAGACAATGTTTTTAACTACATTTTATAGTACTATTCTGGTTTTTAAGTCAGGTGAGATTTTGAAGTGAGATCTCGCGTCAGTTTTTTCAGTATGGTAGCGCGTACCCTTCCAGAGCTTTATTATATTCCACAATTCCTTTTACCTATTTCTCAGTTTCCTTAACCTTATACTTCATTCTTTCTTAACCTACCTTACAATCCAACATCCCTCATTCGCCGGCAGGGTTATTAGGGTTATGCATGTAGGGCCGGAAAAACCTATAGGTAAACCACGTGGGATAAATCCTAAATCAAGAAAACCCGCCCCAGGATGGTCGGTGTATTAGAATAATTTCAGTTTGGATGTCTATAATAGAAAACTTATAGGTCACATTTCTTATACGCTGAGACACCGAAACTGTATTATCTCCTACTCAATTTGTCAGAAGGCATTTTTTAACACCTAACCGATCACACGAAGTAGTTGCAGAAAAAAAGGTCACCCACCAAAGTACTAACCCCGCGCTCTTTGCTGCTTAACTTCAATGATCGGTCGAGGTGGCGACTGTGCAACCTGCGAAACTGTCGATGAACTGTTTGTATATATTGAATTGGTGTAATTCGAGTTCATACTATAAAACGGATTATTGCAAAAGATAGTTTAACTTATTACAAATAATATATAGACCTTTCAGTTCTCACGGAATCGATTTAAAAAATATCGTTTACCAAAACCATTATATAAGGTACTTAACCTAATTCTGTCTTCCATCAATAGCTTAAATGAATACATCATTAATAGATTTTTAATGGCTTTGTGAATATGCCATTACAAAAATATCTAAAAGATACGTTGGCTTGAAATTATGTCATTTTTGACGCCATTTAAATAGCAAGAAATGATTTTAAAAATATACTGGCGGCAGAAGACTGGATCCATTTTTCGCAATTTCTAAGCATATACCTTAATTATGTTGTTCCACATTTAGATCCCGATTTCGTCTTAATGAGTAAAGCTTCAAAATGGATTATGTAATATGTTGTAGCTAACCACCTTAACGGAATTATTATTTAACAATCGAACAAATGTCATAATCATAAACAATTTAATATAATCATATAGATACTAAAACAGTATCTAAGTACTACATACTTTCATTCTATAAGCTATTTCGATACACTTGAACCCTAAACCCGAACACATAATCACAGCAGTATACTCTCTAAATTCGAATAAATGAATTTCACTTATTCGAATTTAGAGAGTAAGTCAACTCGGCCACGACATAATGATTTCTCGGAACAACGCAATAATAACACTACATTACACTAGATACTTCGTTTTTTCCCACCGCCGAAAAACGCGCAACGCGTATACAGCAACCCATGCCTAATCGAACTTTCGACATGCCGCCGGCATTGCGACAAGCGCGAGATATATACATTTGCTCGTGCGGCAGTGACGGCGATCGGTCATTTTTCTTTAGCGCGCGGGCGTGCAATTGCAATTGTCACCGCCAGCAGCAGTTTCGCCGTGGGTGAGTCATTGCTACGCGTTTTTGAGTGATTCGGAGTTCAATTGAGAGTGTACGTTTGTACGAGGCATTAGAAAACGTGAGGATTGACGTAATAATCTAGATTTAGTTTTTCTTCGTGTATAATATAAGGTGCCGTTGTGGGATAACATCTATATAATCGTAATCCATAAATTATGAAGAGCAAAATATTATTCATATATTGGGCCACATGCCGTCTTTGTCAATATATTGCCAATATATTGGCAGTGCTATTTTTTTTAACGCAGAAGTAAATGTTATTGAGAAAAATAACTTTTATTATAAACTTTTATAGTTAACGAAAAGTAAGTATAAAAATGAACAGTAAATAATTGAGAAACATATTTTTCATGTTTGTTATAAACAATACTCTAAATCATTTATATAAATATTATTCAACAAACACATGCATACAAGAAGGTAGGTATAAAGCAAGTTGAAAGGGAAAATAGCAATGAATTCTTATATTAGCATAACATTGCTTAATTTTTGTGTTAACATTAACAAACATTTGGATCAAGTGCTAAATAACTATATAACATTAAAAAAGGGTTGTTGTAAAAATATTTCACTAATATGCCCTTAAAATAAAAAATGGCAGCTCCAAAACCAACATTTTTTACTTCGTTGTCACGCCCTTGTAATGACTATACATTCAAATATTTAAAGTGATGATTGTTAATTTAACAAGTAAAAATTGAGGCTTAAAGAATTCTAGTGAAAAATATTAATATTGGGAGAAATAAGTTATGTTTCACTTGAAATGGGCTAAAACTTATACATACGTGGATTCTTCAACCATGACACCATCTATGATATAATTCTTCCAATATTACTCCGTATCATTTTTTACTGGAAGAGTGGTCGAGGGGTCTGAATCACGGATTTGGATGATATTTTGGGATAGGTTTTTGGATGTAGAAATATGAGGAAACTGCAATATTAAAATCTAACGCTAAAAAAACTGAAATTCTGGACATTTTTAGCTTCATTTCACAAAAAGTCTTGATAAAAGCCTCTTCTTAAAACGGTAACCATTGAACTTTGGAGAATCTTAAATATCATTTCAAAAATAAAAAAATAACACTAGACAAAATGAGCTTTCATTTGCTTTTTAAAGACTTAAAAAATGTTGATAACTTTGTAAGGAATCGTCATTTTTTAATTTTTAAATAGCAAATGAAAGCTTATTTTGTCTAGTTTTATTTTCTATTTTTGACATGATATATTTAAGACTCCACAGAGTTAAACGGTTACCGATTTAAGAAGAGGTTTTTTTCAAGTTTAGTTTCAAAATAAAGCTAAAAATGTCCGGATCTTAATTTTTTTTACCGCTAGGTTCTAATGATGCAGTTTTCTTCACATTTCTACATCCAAAAATCTATCCCCAAGTTTCAGTCGAATCCGTGATCCGAGCCTCTAGCTCTCTCCTAGTTCGATTCAAAAAGCGATTAAATCATGCAAACCTACTATTTTCGAATGTTTGGGTGTTGTAAATTAAAAATAATAAATCAACTACTCAATCAGATTGAGTATTTATAAATAACTAACCAACAGACTGATTGTAGCAGTAATAAGATGAAGACCAAATCAAATAAAAGAATAACCATTTCGTAAATAGTAATTCAAATTTCTGGCCATTTTTAATAGAAAATTTATACCAGAATATTTGTTGTATAATTTTTTGGCGTGCTTAGCATGACCACTTCAACGATAAATTAAAATAAGTAACAGCAATAATTAAACTAATATTAAGTTAATTAAAATTTATAGGCTGGTATAACTGTTCTTCTAGATGTTTATAATCTTAACAATAAGCTTTATTATCTTCAATGAGTTATTGAGATTCATGAAACAGACATAATTGTATTTCATCAAACCGATCGAAAGAGTTGATTCAAACCACGCTCAAATTAAAAATGGCAGAGCTAATATCATAAACGTGGTAATGTAAACCAATTATAAAAGAAAAAAGCAACAAGTGTTGTTACCACAGATACATTAACATCAATGCTTTGAAATTAACTTGTCTACAGCTATAATTTACGTCTTCATAACCATTTACGTTATGCACTTTTAAATGCACGTTACAGTGCTGACTTCTCATTATACTGCAGAAAATTGTTATTCTCAACGTAAAACCACTAAACCTTAACGAGCTAGTATATACGCAAATAACTGTCATTATCTACTTGTTTACGTAAATAAGTATAATTTTTGTTAAAAATAGCATATACAACCGGTAAAAATAGACGGGACTAAATCGTTGCTAATTTGCCCACACTTCATAATTCCTGCAACCACATCAACTTATACATCCCATAAGCCCCCTAAACTAATTACACAACCGCACCACCCAAGCAATCAGCAACAACAAAATGGCCCACAAAGCACAACCCAACCTCGGGCGGTAATCGACGGCCCCGCTTAAATATGGCTCCACACATCGATTAGTATCCTCAATCTAATTACATCCCTCCAACATGACATTCGCGCGAATCGAAGCCGATCGACATGGAGTGCGCGGAGGGCACTGCGGGAAAAACGCTAAAATTAGCAATGACATCTCTCACCCCTATAATACCAAGATATTTCCGTCGTGCGTCCGCGACGGATTGACATATCGAACTCCTCCCTGAATATAAGCGCGCGTCTCCTCCGGCGGAAATTGAAAAATGGCGTCTCTGCGACGCTACGCACACAGGGTCTAAAAATCATCGAGCCGCGCGTCCATTGCGCAACGGAGCGGGGAAGGATTCGAAAATCCTCTAGCCCCGCGCCAAGACAATATATGCACTGTATACAATGTGCCCCGGCCGAAAATGGCGGTGTGCGTATAGTCCCCCCTTACACACATACACACACATACTTCACCCCAATTCATCGCGTATAAGCCTATGCTAGCTGCCGCTGGTGTCTCAGCTTCCTACTCTCTCGCACAATGCCCATACACAACGCTGCTCGCCTTATACCTTATATACAAAAGGAAAGAAAGTCAAAGGCGCGCGAGACGGAGAGGAGCGATCAGCCGAGGCAGGCGCGCGGCGCACAAAGGAGCAGCTTATTTGCTCCTCTATAGAGAGAGAAGAGCGGATCGACATCATGTGCGGCGCCCGAGACACACCTACCCGACACCTCTCGATATATATAAGCGAGGCCGCAAATTGCGCGCCCGGCGATAACATCTTTCTCTCTCTCTCGCGCGAGCGAGCGAGCGAACGAGGAGGGGCCCAATCATCGAATCGTGACGCATGTGTGTATATATGTATATACGTGGCGAGAGAGTAGAAGGGACGTCTGATGCTTGTGTGCAGCGAGAGTTTATGTATAGCGTGTGTGAAGGGAGAGAGAGGCGCGAATGCTTCTGCATATATACTGTTGTGCAGCAGTTAGCACACGCGAAAGAGAGAGAGAGAGGCTATTTTGGTATGAGAATAAGGAACGAGTGCTAAAGAGCGCGAGGCGCAGGTGTTAAGATATGTTTAAACATTCGCATCGGCGCGGATTTGTGTGAATTGATGGCGTGGTGTCTTTGAGAAAGGGGTTAATTGATGCAAATGATGGCATGTGTAGCTTGGGTGTGCGGATTTTCTGTTTGTTTATCGCAGGTTGTTGATGAATTTGGCGCAAGGAAATGCGGGATGTCGAGGATCTTTTTTTTGGTTTTTTTGTTAATTAGGTGGATTTGTTGGTACGGGAAATGAAAATTTATTGTAATTTTGTAGGTGAGATAGGAATTAATCTTATAGAAGTATAAACAAGTTTTTGTGATGCAATCATTAAAAAAAAAGTAATTGAGAGAGTTTTTTTTAGTAATATAACGTGTGGTTTTATACAAAGTATATACGAACAAATATCCAAGTATGAGGTGTGTGACTGTGATTTATAGACGTTCAGTGTAATATTATATAACATTGTAAAAAAAAATTGTTATATAAATATGGTAACACAATATCACATGGTATATAAATATTAGTTAAACGTATAATAAAAGTAGTGAATAATAACTATCGTCTTCTTTAAACTATTTAATTTATAACTTAAAAATAGTTTATTTAATGAAGTAAGAAGAGAATTCATATATATATATGATCAGTAAAAATAAATTTAATCGTTAGCAATTGTAACGATCACTCTTAATTTCTCGAAATTGTATTTTCAATTATACTCTTACCGGAGATGGTGGCATGCTACTTCGATTTATACGGACGTCAATCACAATTATTGTCCGACTACTCTCCATCTCGGTGAAAGAGCTGTATATTTGAGAACGCGAGCTTTATTCTTAGTTACACGAAATGAGCATCGAATTGTAAATTATAAACCGCCATTCCACACAAAGTGACGTCATTACGGCCACATCAATAAACATTAATCTTCGGTCAATTTATGTGCATTATCAATTAGCATTTCATGCTGTGTCCGCGCGAGTGAGTATATATATGAATTCGATATGAAAATCAAATGTGGTGGTTAGGCGAAATAATTGACTTGCAAGTTGAACTTGAGTAACATAAATACGTTACCAATATAACAGTTTATTCGATATTCATGTAACATCAACTAACTATAAAACAATGATTTCCAACAATCATTGTCACGTGTAATTACTTATTTTCCCATACATATGGCCTCTACAAAAAATTGGAGTATAACCTCTCAACTGCAGTGCCTGCATATATGTACGCTTTTGCTCACTCCAAGCTTATATACGAAATTTCACTTTTACAATTACAAAATGTGAATTTCACAAAAGAAACATGCCTCTATTAACCCACTTTTCGGCGCGCACCGTGTGTCGCAATTACCGAATCCATACAGTTTCTCATTTGCACACTCCGCTGAGAGAGCTGCAAGTGTGTGTGTCTGTGTGCAGTCGAGTAAATGAACATTTACTTGGAATGACCTAATTTTCACTGATTAAAGATTAAACACGCGTCCAGGCTTATATATATGCCGCTGCAAAGTGAAATTTCATTGCTTTATCGGGGAGAAACTTGACCTATCAACTCGACGCATATATGCAGACGCATAAATAATGACATCATCTTATCGTGCGAGAAAAACGATATGTATGCACTCTACTGGCTGAGAAGCTACTTTCATTTACGATCTTGGAGCACGAACAAGAGTACAGCTATATATCGAACATAGTTCTTCATCTTTTTATTGAATTTAATCATCCTCTAAACATACAATTCTAAAATAAAGGTTAAATTAATTATTCAATGAACGCGCACGTTTCTCTCTAATCACTTCCAAGGAACATAATACAATAACGTAATTGAATTAGCGATATAATTCTACGTGACTTTTGTATAAATCCCATTTTATCGCACTCCCAACCATCCCAAACCCATGCCAGTTAAAAATAATCCCGCGCGCCGCATCAACAACCGAACATTAACGCTGCTGCATCTCACACGCAACTCTCCATCAATCATCGATCTCCATTACCGCCACCTCGTGACTCACACACCATCATCCGCCTATGCTATCACTCTCTCCTCACCTCTCGTTAATAAGCAACAACCTCGTCGAGCAATAACAACAACATATTCATACATCTCGCGCGTCCATATCCTCTGGATCAAGCGACGACATCCGCGTCAGCGCGACGCTCGGCGTTCCCCCATCTCAGGAAAAAATGAGGCGGCAGTAGGTGGCAAAACGCGCGAATGCCGCGCGCACGCCTGGCTCTGCGGTGGGGATAATAGCGAACGCGCGCGCGCGCGCACCGCTGCTCTAGGGTGTGGGTATAAGACGAGAAAGAGAGACAGAACGTGTAGTAGGGAAACCAATCGTCGCGATGTTCCCTGCTCTCTCCGTCTCCCTCGCTTCGCGAATCCCTAAATGCCCCCGAGAGAATACGAGAGAGCGAGAGAGAAAGATAGAGTCTCGCGGGTGGCTTTTAAACGCTGCGTCCTTTTCCGATAACCGTGCGCATGCGCGCGCTCGGGAGCGAGAGAGAGAGCAAGCTACATAGTGCTGTATATCGAGCGCAGATATAGAGTGAGTTGGGGGAGCGAGAGAGAGAGATAGAGAGAGTCTGTGTCTCTGTGTTAGAAAATACCGTATACACACGCACGTATTGACGAGCGCGTCCGCCGCTGTCCTATCCAGGGGGAGAGCTAATAATAAATCTCCCCATCCTTATATACCGGCCCCCGACGAGAGATGCCTATCATCCTACAATTCCACTCGTCTTTCTCTCTCTCTCTCCTTTACACACGCACGCACACACACACATACATCTACAACCACATATACATCTTCGTTCGTGTACATCGGCTTGAATAGACAAAGACAGCAGCATTCAGCACCTCCCCGCAAGCGCATGCGCGCCGCCAAAGAAGGGAGGGGGGGAGAAGAGAAGGGAATGTACGAAGGGGGGAGGACGGGGGGGAGAGTGAAACAGGGAGCCTCCAATTCCACGGCCTCTCTCGAATCATTAATCGGTCGCCCCGGCAACGGTAAGCCACGTAGGCCATTGGTCGGTTGCTATCCCCCGCTACCCGGCCACTCGACGCACCAATACAACGGCACAACGGACATGCCGCCATCTCCCCCCTTGGTCCCCCACCCCTCGACGCCACTCCACTCTGCGCTGCTCTTTGTATACGCTTGGCTGCTTCGTCACGGATAGCCGTGAGCCTGGCTGTGTGTGTAGCCCACGCATACAAGGATGGGTAGCGGTATGGGTGGAATCTCGTGTTCGGTTTGCTGTGGGAGAGAGAGAGAGAGAGAAATGTTCGTTCAGCTGTTCGGAGAGCCTCTTACGAAACAGTCGGGAAGCACGCGACACGAGCAGGAGAGCGTTGATATATATACGTGTATGCGTGTGTGTATTTGTGTGTATATGGGAGTATTTATGCATATGCGCGCTAAAATGCACGTATATTTCTGGGTGAGTGCTGAGGAGTTTAAAAAAAAAAGAAGATAATGCGAAATATGTAGATAAGTCGTGCGAAAAATTTCAGGCAAATTAGAATAATTCTCATTTAATTTTTACTCGCAAATTGTAAACTGGAGCATCTCTGCCTCCGAAATTCCGAAATGTACTTTTTTGGAGAAAAATACACATTCCGAAATGAGAAAAGTCATATTTCTTCGTTCTTTCGTCTCCTGTAGACGACTGTACTCAGAATATAATCTTAAGAGCGCACACACACACACACATACATGAAGTTTTATCTTAAGCACGCTCAGGCATATCGCAAAAAAGCATTAATTTAAGCATCACGAGCGTTCGCACATTCGCATATACATATATATATACAAAAAAATATCTAAACTGCTCCCACACATAGACGGTCACAGTGTAATCTTAATTACACTACCACAGCTGCACAGTAGTTTTACGCACACACACAGATATACATACATACATTCATACACACAATACATTCGTTGAAAACCTCACAAGCGCACATACAGACGGCAAAACTCCGTACATATCTACTTAAAGGGTCCCCCTGTACAGCCACACGTACATACACACACGTATATAGTTCGAAGCCACAAGCACGAGAGTCTTCTCCCCCGTTGATTTACGCTCTCGGCATACAGAGACCCGGCGGTCGGCAACGTAGGGGCCGCGGCATATCTCCCTATCCGTGTGCGCCTCGCTTCAGCAGCCGCGAGCGATGCACTAGTGTGCGTAGCAGTCGCGGGCACGGCTGTATAACGAACCGGGCGAGCGAGGAGGGTCGTCGTCGTCGGATGCACGAGCGAGCGAAAGAGAGAGAGAAAAAGAGAGCTACACGACACAACGACGGGGGCTCTCTTTCTCTCTATATATGTGGGTGTGTGTATATATATACGTGAGCTGCCAGGCGCACGGACTGTAGTCGTAGACTGTACAGTGCGTGCGTATATATACACCCGTCGCTCCGTTTTTCCGTCTCTGTCTCTCTCTCTCTCGCGCGCACGCTGGCGCTCGAGCTCTAGAGAGAAGACTGTACAGTTGCTGCGCGCACGCTTTAGGCCTAAAACGGAGCCGCTCGCGCGGAGAGCTAGGAGGAAGGAGAGAGAGAGAGAAGCCGCAGCGGGAGAAAGCGTTGGGAAGGAAGGATGATGCCCGTCGGTCGATTTGCAGGTTTAGTTTATTCGGGTTTCTCTCTCTCTCTGCGCTCGGTATTTTGTTGAACAAACAACATTTTTTCCCGCCTGACGTATACTTGTAGTTTTGATAATTTTCTCGCAAGAGACACGGCTTTATAAGGCGAGATACGACACGGACGTATACGCTGTTGTTGCTAAAGCATCGAGCGAGAGTTTCAACAATACCCGCGTTGTATGTAGTGTATATATATAAGACGAAAAAAAAAACTCTTGCACAAGCACATTTACAACATTCGAAAGCGCGCATAGCTTCGACTGGTGGTGTATATAACGCGAGTTTTCTCCCTCTCTCTCGCTCTCCCGCAACGTCGGGTATTATAAGCGAAACGTGAGCTTGCCCCGTAAATTCCTGGTAGTGAAAAATCCGAGTGGGAATAATCACTTTGCGGGGCCCGCTGGGCGCGTGCACTATATAAACTCGGGGCCCCCTACCTGCGGGTCAATTTTCACGCCAATTAGGGACACCTTTGTCTCTTTCACAAGAGAACATATTTGAATGTATAATCGCTAGAATAGTGAATTAAATTCTTTTTTTAATTAGAGGCTCGACTATTAATCTAATCACCTCGACCTTATATTATTTTCTAATACACTCTGCTTACGTGTACCACGTGTGCGTTGTAAAACAAATATTTGCCCGAATTATATAGCTGCGGAAACCGAAGAAAGTAACGGAAGCGCCCTGTATATTACAGAAATTAATCATTTACTTTAATTAACAAGAAAGTCACTCAGCGTAATATAACTGTCCCGCAGCCCTCTATACATCGAAAAAAACCAATAACCCCCACACCCCCCGAAAACGAAAAATCCAATAGCCCCCCCCCCCCTTTGGATTCCTTCCCCTGGCGACGTCGTCGTCGACGCTATAACCCATAGAACTACTATACCTACGCTGCACTCTACGTAGCGTTTTTTCGTGCTCTCGCGCGCGCGGAGTTTCGTCGAATTCCAGCTCTCTTCGACGACGACGAAGAGGAGGAGGAGGAGGAGGAGGAGGTTGCTCTCGCTCGCTCGTCTGGCCTCTATCGTACATTTTTTATCTCTCCCTCTCTCTCTCCCGGCGCCGAGTGCTAGCTCCGTCCTTCTCGCTGTGTTATATGTGTGTGCACGCGCTATATGTGTGTGTGAGAGAGAGAGTTGGAGAGTAGTCGTGTGCCCTTACGAAGTGAGAGAGAGAACAGAGCGCCGCACGGCTCGGGCCTTCGTGTGCCCGCACGCGGCTGTGATTTTGGATTTGCATTTTCGATGAGATGTGAGGAGAAATGGCCATGATGCGTTTTGGCTTTGCACGCTGGATGAGCTTGGATTTGAGGATATCTTCGTCTTTTTGGGGAGTATAGGTTGAGGGAGGGAGAGAGAAAGAGAGAGGAGAGGGGAGGGACGAAAGGGGGAGATGAATTCTTGATGGGAATACCGTCTGTGACCCTTTTCTGCTCTATCATTCCACGGAGTGACAGTGTCGTCGTGCTGGGGCTATAGATAGGAGGATATTAAATTTTTTTACTTGTTTAAATAAGTTTTTTATTGTTACGATGGTGGGCGGTGTAGAGGTGGAAGCTTTGGAAATTGTTGTTGCCACAAAAAAGTTGTTTTATTTTATTCAAGTAGGAGGTGTAATAAAAGACTAATAGAGAAAGATATATATTTTCTTTTATGTAGTTGGGCAGGCATTTTGCATAAAAATTTTATTATTTTTAGTCGTACAGTTGTTTACAAAATACATATTTTTGAATTATATCATGCATTATTTGTTGGTAAAATTAGACACCCATATACCTACGTGATAAAAACTTGATTTAGAGCCGGAAATGCTTCGTGTATACTTTATTTTGATAATTGTGAAAAATACTCTTGTTGAACTTTCTACTTGCAAAAAACAGTGGCACTCTGAAAGATATAACTTTTACTCTTCTATATATTTAGCATTATTATTCTGAAACTACAGGAGACAGAAAGATTATTAAATAAAATTGTACCACAAAAATAATTCATATTCATTAATTCTAATAATAATAACTTTAACAAAACTACATGTAACAACGAAAAACAAAAATTTTCTTCTATACTTGCTCCGAATACAAATTACACAAGTCACGAAATTACTAAATGTACTATACAAAAAAAATCGTATTTATTCTAATAACAATACTTTCAACAAAACTTCACATAACAATAAAAACAATAATTCTCTGCTATACTTGCTCCGAATGCAAATTATACAAGTCACGAATTTACTAAACAATTGTACTATACTATCAAAAAATCGTATTTATTCTAATACAACACTTTCAACAAAACTTCACATAACAATAAAAACCAAAATTGTTCTTCTATACTTGCTCCGATGCAAATTATACAAGTCACGAATTTACTAAACAATTGTACTATATAAAAAAATCTTATTTATTCTAATATAACACTTTCAACAAAACTTCACATAACAATAAAAACAAAAATTCTGACCTACGTCAAATTCGAATTACTAAAGTCACAACAATTAATAAACAACTGTACTACTTTCAAAAAGAATTCGTATTTATTCTAATAATACTTTCAACAAAACCGCATGCAACAATAAAAACAAAAATTTTCTTCTACCTGCTCCAAATGAAAATTACACAATTCACAGAATTAATAAACTATACTACTTTTAAAAAAGAATTCGTATTTATTCTAATAATAATACTTTCAACAAAACTGCATGCAACAATAAAAAAAAAAATTTTCTTCTACCTGCTCCAAATGGAAATTACACAAGTCACATAATTAATTAACAACTGTACTACTTTCAAAAAGAATTCGTATTTATTCTTATAATAATACTTACAACAAAACTGCATGCAACAATAAAAATAAAAATTTTCTTCTACTTGCTCCAAATGGCAATTACAAAAGTCACCAAATTAATAAACAACTATAGTACTTTAAAAAAGAATTCTTATTTATTCTAATAATAATAGTTTCAACAAAACTGCATGCAACAATAAAAACAAAAATTTTCCTCTACTTGCTCCGAATGCAAATTACACAAGTCACAGTATTAATAAACAACTGTACTAATTTCAAAAAGAATTCATATTTATTCTAATAATAATACTTTCAACAAAACTGCATGCCACAATAAAAACAAAAATTAAAATTAAAATTAATGAATCAAAATACAGTCACATTAATTAGTAAACAATTGTGCTCCAAAAAAATATAAATTTTTTTGGAGCATAACAAAAATCGAAATTCTCACTTCATAATCAAATTGCAGAAGTCACATAAATAACGAAACAATCGTATTATTGTTGATGTTAAGAAATAATACAACACAAACAATTCATATGTATTCTAACAATAATATTTCAATAAAATTTCAAGGCAACAACGAAAACCAAAATGTTCTCTTACTCCAAAATAAACTAAACAACAATCCAGCCTACATTATACCATCTATTCCAATAACAGTACATTTTCACCAAAAACTCGTGCAACTGTACGAAAAAACCAAAATATCACATTCGATCCCCCACTCTCTTTCTCTATCTCTCTCTCTCCCCAAGGCACTCTGCATCTTCCATTTATTTTCTCACAACCTCCCCCTCTCTCTCTCTCTCTCTCTCTCTTCCCCTCTCCTTCTCTCATTATATCACAATTTCTCTTTCTCTCGCTCTCGGCTCGTTCGTATCTCTCCGTCTCTCTCGCACCCGAGCAACACGTCTCCCCGTCTCTATCTATCCTTCCCAAGCGGCTCGTATCTTCCTCTCTCTCTCGCTCTCGCATACAGCAAGGGCAATCCTCGTAAAGCCGGCTGGCTGGCTGGCTGGCTGCTTTCCCTGTGTATGCGCGCGCGGCTGGCTGCCCTCCCATCCGTGTGTTCGTTATATAGTGTTCCGCACAGGCATACAGGCACACAGACACATACACACACACGTGTGCGCAGACACGAAAGGGAGCCCCCGTCGCGGAAATATAAAATGTCGCGAGCCGGACTCGCCATTGGAGGAAGATGTTTGCCGGCGATGTGTAGCCACTATATAGGCGGCGGGTCGTGCCGTACGTGTGCTGAATGCTCCGCTGTGTTAGTAAAGAAGAGAGAGAAAGACAGGGGTGGGGCGGAAACGAACGCGGCGCGCTCGCGCTTAGAGACAGCTGTGGCGCAGGGACGTAACGCGAGAGCCCCCCGGAGGATTATATCCGAATATTTCGCTCTTCGTATATTCATGTATAGCACATATATATATTTTTGGGAAATATATGCGAGAATCTATATCGATTTTCGCGCATTTTATATATGTACGAGGTTTTGGCTATGCGAAAATAGTCATGGATAGTGGAAGAGTTGAGGCTGCATGGGACTCCATAAGCAGAGAAGGAATTCGATGTGGAGTTGAGAGAGAGAGAGCAGCAGCCGTGGGGGATTTTACGCGGAGCGTCGAGCGAGAGCGCGGATTTCGCGGCTTCGAGGGGCAGCAGCGCACACAGTGGGCTCGTTGTGTGCCCGAACGAAGGCATAGACGTAGGGAGCTTGGATTATTATCCTGATGGCTTATTAGAAATTATACGGATATTTTTGGGTGGTTTGGAAATTTTTTATAATTATTAGGAATTTTAGTGGTAAGATTGAACTTTATAGGCTTATGTTTTGAACTACACATAATTTTGATAAAGTTGAAAATCGGATATCAAATTATTTTTATTTTCAATTTACTTTTAGAATAATTAATATACCGAAAGGAACGTTTGGTAAATACTGCAAACGGGTTTACAAAAATTATATAGTGCTTTAAGAAGAAATTCTCAAAAAAAAATTTAATTTAGTTTTTTGGTTAATTTGTACAGGAATTCTTGTAGTTTTTGAAATTTTTATGAAAAATTCCTATGAGTATGGAAAATTTCTTAATAATAATTGCACTTGCATATTTCAAGTTAAGTTAATATTTTATCACAACTTTAATGATAACGGCAATATAAAAAGACTATTAAAGACAAATTACAAAATACTGAGTAGATGAGCAATTACGAAAAAATTTTAGATCACAACAGTGATTACAGTCTCGAACGGGACTGAAAAAATTCATGCAATCTGAATTATCTCTCGATTCGAGTAGATCTTTACTTAAACAAAAGAGTCAAGAGATGCTTCTTATTTCTCTGCCTCGAGTGCCTCTCTATCAGTCAAATCACGTGATAACCCACTCGAATCGCAGGCAATTTCTAATATCAGAGGAATGATATATGGTTTTAAATAAAAGAAGTGCTTTTGATTTTGATTGTAAAAAATTGGGCATTAAGTAATAAAAAAATATTTTATGATGCATTGTTATTATAAATATGTTAATTAAAATTACTTCAAATAATGAAACATTTCATGATGTTTAAAATATTCAAAAATGGAATAAGTGATCATACTTATTTATATTTTTATATTTTATTAAATGAAATAATTACTTAATTATTTACAAAATTTATAATCAATAAATAATATAAATGAAAATTGTACTCGAATCGTCGTAAAAAATAAATATTATATCCATCCAAACGTGTGCAATAAATTAATAAATAATTGCAATAAAGTTTTAAGGTTGGTATAAGTGAGATTAATCCAACTATTATGAGTGGAATTAATTGCAGGTAAACAATAAACAGCAGTAATTCAATAATTCAACGTGCTACAAATGACAAATAAAAAGTAAGGAATATGAGGAAGTATGACGTCATTGCCAAAATATTTTAACGAAGGGTAATGGGAAATTGACTCGCGGGGAGTAAAAAAGTATAACCATACTTCGAAATGGAATTTCGCTGTCAATTAATTCTGATTTAATTACAATATAATCCAGAATAATGTGTAATTAAATGCTACTTTTATTTCGTCCACACGCTTAATTGACCGAGTGAAAAGCAGGATGGAAGCTTTTTTTATTCCACACCGGTGGTAACGATGCAAATGTATGATAAATACGCTTTTAATTTCCAAAGCTAAGTAAATGATTGGACTTTAAAAGTTGGAGATTTTATACGAAGTTGATTCATTTTCTGTGTTCCTATTTTAAGAGATATACGTAAAGCAATAGGCAAAATAATGTGTGTCACTTCATTAACAGCCCAAAACGTATTATTATTGTCATGGCAATTTTTAATAATTATGAAAAACTTGGTAAACAAGTACTCGGTTGTTTAATTAATCAAATTTATCTGTAAAATGTTAAGAAACATAAATAATTCATTTAATAAATATTATTAATGATATTATAATGTAAATATTGGAAAATTCCATTATCACAAGTAAAACTTGCTTTTTGTATAAATAATTAGTGCTCGATGATATTATTGAAACCGAGATTTTGAGAGGCTTTCGGTAAAATGAGAGTAAATTCAATACAAAGTAACCAAATTACACCAGGAAATAATTGATATGTCGTTTTTAAGAGCCACTGTAGGTAACTAAATAATCCTTTATTCAATAATAAATTTATTTCCAAGTCAAGCTCAAGAAGAACCTTTACATTTCGTAATTAACACAGAGAGTACGAATCGTAAAACGGGCATAAAACCTCGTCCAGGAAAATCGTACAGCTGTTACCGAATTAAGGAATGTCATTAAATTTTCTCAATATCTTTAATTGCGAAGCGTGCTCTAACTTTTAGGCTATGAATTTTGAAATTTCGTTAAAAATTAATAACAAAGTTTGGGCAAATAAAGAAAATTCTTTTACATCATCAATTTTTCAAGAATGTTTCGTGTTTCCACTGACAATAAATACTCATAATTTACAAATTTGACTACACGTTGTAACATATAGTTAATTAACAAGAAATTTTTGAAAAATGTTGAAACAGGACAATACATACCATACGATTATTTTTGCTTAGAATGACTAAGTACTCTTCAAAATATCGACTTCAAAGACCCAATGTCATAAGAATAAATAACAACAGAAGCCAATTCGACATTCTTAATATCTTTGACTCTCTCAACCTACATTTCCAAAAACCACTAGAACAATAACATTAATCTCCAGCAAACTTCGATATTTCCTTCGACATCAGCCAAAAGAGCCAACCAAAAAAAAGTCCCCCACCTCCCCCAAAACCTCATTAACTCCGTGAAACCACCCACCCAAAGACACCGGGGGCACCCTCCACTTGCGCAACACAGCCAAACGACGAAATCATATCGGGGCTGTCTCCCCCCAATCACCGCTCATCCACCCCCTCGCCACAACATCGGCAGCAGCAGTGGCAGCAGAAAAAAAAGTGCCGACTACGTCGAGCCTCCGGGGCGAGTGCCCCCCGCGGCATGTGTACATAACTACATCCCTGTCCCCCGCGAGAATCCATTCCTCGTCCCCTTCTTCTCTCACTCTCTCTCTCTCTCCCAACCTCTCAACCCACACACAGTCACAGACTTTCACACAGGCACAGAGACAATCCCTAAACACACGTATACCGCGCGCCATCCATCATTGCTCCCCCATCGGCGTGGCTCTCGAGGCCGCGCATGCGCGCGCCGCCCGCGGCCCCGCCCGCCCGCAGGCGCATTCGTCGGCCCCGTCAACCAATCGCCACGGCGCCAATAGCTCGCCCCACGCCTACCCCCACTGTCGCACCCTCGGCCTATAGGAGCAGCCGGCGAATGGCGTCCGAGAGACGCGCACAGGCAGCGCGTGGAGTGGGGAGGGAGCGCCGAGCGAGCGCGTAGGCATCGCTGAGCGGCCCGCGGCGCTCTCTTCAGCGCCGAACGGGGAGGAAGCGAGACAGAGGCGTCCGTCCGTCCGCCGTTGCTCGACGTGTAGTAGTATACGTGTCTATCTGTGTCTGTGTGAGTGTATACCACACTGTGCGCTCTCTCTCTCGTTGCGCGCACCAGTAGTCGATTCTGGGCTGTGCTGGACACCGGATATAAAACGCACCACGGGGCTTTTCCAACGGACAGTGAGTGTGCAGTAGTTTTTTTTTAGTTCTCGCGGACACCGTGAGGTGAGTGCTGCTGGGAATAACAAAACTAGTGCCGATGACAGTGTTAAAGCAGTGAAATATTGTTGTGGATAGTATAGTACTAGAGGTAGTTGTACTCTGTGACAGTGAGAACGAGGAGGAATTGTTACGATTTTTTTTCGTAATAAGTGTGCTACAAGAGCGGAAGAAAAAAGTGTTATAATAGTGGAGAGAGCGGCTCCGATGCCGCGCTGTACGGGCGCTCGAGGAACGAGGACCACAGCTCCGTCGGGTCGGCTGCACTTCGAAACGTGCCAAGGTGTGACTGCGCAGGCGCACTGTAAGTACATATATATACACACATATACCACTCTACGTAATCTTTCTCTTTCTTCGTTTCCTTTTCCATGTACTCTTTATTAATCCACACACGCAGCTCGCCCACTCATTACCACACGCCTCTCTATCTATCTCTCCGTCTCGCTCGCTCACTCGCTCGCCATCCCTATTATTATTATCATCATCTTCGTCTTTTTTCACCCCGGGTCAGGCTAGGTCGCGCTCTTCACAGCCAGCACGCACACATACTCCGAAATGTATAGCGGAGCAGTAAGCCTCGGTGTGGAGGGGAGGAGTGTAGCAGCAGTACACTGCACAGCAGTATAGTATTGGTATATATCTTATAGTATAGTAGAGCCTGCTCTCTCTCTCTCTCTCTTGGCTACTCCGCGGGGCGGAAAAAAGAGAAAGCGGATCGTCGACGTCGTCGTGGACGAAAAAAGGAGAAGCCTACACGCACACGGCTAAAGAAAAGTCCCGCACCGTCACGGTGTTTTTCTTGTCTCTAACCTATCTCTCTCTGACCTCGGCGAGAAAAATTAGCACACGCACAGCGGCTTGCTTGCTATCTCTCCCATAACCTCGAAAACGAGGCGGGGGCAACTGTATATATGCGCTGCATTATGTATGCTCCTGTCTCTCCATCTCTCTCTCTCTCTCTCGCTCACACGCACGCACACATGCATAGGGCGAACGAACGCGATGGCGAAAGCCGCCGCGTGTGCACAGCCCCGTTTCGAGTGGAGAGCCTCTCTCTCGCTCGGGCGCAGAGGCTGCTATTATTGTTATTATGTACGGGCTACGCGCGGGGACGGGATGATTGCCATGGCGCGGACGCGCGGGCCGCCTCCCCCCTTATTTTTCATTCGTGGCGCGCCGGCACGACCGTCTCTCTCTCCCCCCCTTGCGTGCGTGCCGCCTTTATCCCCCTTTTTACCGTGCGCGCGCGCCTATACGTCTGTATGCGAGCTATGTGTGTGTGTGTGTACGTGTGAGAGAGAGGGAGAGAGAAAAAAAAGGATCGTCCATCTCGGCTCTTGGGCTTCTCCCCCACCCGGACGGCTCTCTCTATCTCTCTCTCACTCTCCTTTGCTTTCTCATCTCGTGTTTCTCGCCGTCTCGCTTTAGCTCGCTCCCGCTGTGCGAACGTAACTATATATGTGTGCCTGCGTGTGTGGGGACTTCTCTCTTTTCCGTCCACGTAACGTGTGCGCCTCTCTCTCTCTCACTCGCTCTTTTGAAAAACTTTATTCCGTACGGGGCTGTATATATGTGTGTTCCGCGCCCGTTGTGTTTTTATGGATTATGCGTATGTGTTTTTAGGATATTGCGTTTCAACCGGGCACGCGCGCGCCTGCGTATATAGGTATATACATTGTTTCGTTCCTCGCCAAGTATTCATTCTTTCATTCTTTTTACTTTTTCGTTGTTCCTTGGTTTTAGGATACGGGCAGAGAAAGAATTGATTTTCGAACAGTTTTTTTGTCATGGGTGTATAATTTTTGGTTCGAGAGATTCGCTTAGTTGGGAAGAGGCTACTGTCTGCATGCGAGAGAGCATTCGATTGACACGGTTTGTTATCGCGAAGAAGAAAAGAAAGAAAGAGAGAGAGCGAATTGTTGTGTTATGACAACTGTTTTGTATTAACACGGTCACGCTGTGGAGAAATATTCATGTTTTCACTGCGCGCGCGATTCTCGGTATGTGTACTGGCACAAGCTCTCTGCTCCGAAATGTATTTTCGCGACTCGAACGACGGAAATAAGTTTTTTTCGTTATATATATGCGCCCAACTCGCGATTGTTTAGCTTGTTATAATATTATTTTATCGTTTCGATGGTTAATAGGTTTCCAATTAAATTTTGCAATATGTAGAGGTAGTTAGAGGCAATGTTGTTAACAGCTCGTTAAACCAATGTTTTAAGTTTGTCGAGTTATTATACGCGTTTATGTATTAATTTTACAATATCGTAAAAGTAGTTATCTATTGTGATATATTTTCCTGCCTCGATATTGTCCTATGCTCTTTAGTCTGTATACTTTCTACTTTAAAGCAATAATTTAATCGTTTTTATTTTGCATTGTTTACCGTCCGTAAATATCTTTCAAAGAATCTTGTTTTTATCAAAGCAAAACTTTCTATTTAAAACCACAGCGCTGTGTAAAGTACTTGTTGTGATTTTGTTTCGAGAAAATTTAAATGTTTTTTATAATTTTATTTATAAAATGCAGTTAATTTCGTGCGCTAATTATGCGCATATTGTACATTGAATTAAATGATTTAATATAACCTAATAATTTCGCTCCATCGATTAAAAACATTTAATATTAAAGCCACTTAAAGGGGATAGAGCCATACACGTTTCATCGGAAAAGCGTCGAAAGCATGGCAAATGGAAAGTTTAAAGGGCTCCGAATAGACCTCAACCGAAACTTTAACAAATACATATACCTTTTCCAAACTTTGTTTCAACAATTTACAATATTATTTTCTTCGCAGAAAAAGTTAATTTTCTGATTTTCAATCATCAACGATCCACTTTAATACGAGAAACAACTTGAAAAGTCCAAAAAGTAATACAAACTAATTTCCTAGCCAACTTCATAGCAAAAGTACTTGCAGAACTTGTTTAATATACCGCAGCGCAAGCAACAACGATAACTTTCTAACGATCTAAAAAAAAAAAAAAAAACTCTCCCTATCAAACATTCAGCGAAACGAAACGAGCCTATATTATAGCCCCTTCCCACACACACAACAACCACCAAAAACTCCGCCTGTGATATCTAAACCCATCCGAAACCCCGCTCTCCATCCTATCTCCCCATCCCCATCTAATTAAAACCAACCACGCCAGCACTACTACCACCACCACCACCTCCTCATTTAAAATCCACCATACAAGAACAAAACGAAACTATAGAACAAGCACCGAAAAATTCAGCCCACGCACATTACTTTTTTTCGAAATGCCATTAATTAAGCTACCCTTCCATCTCTCTCTTCTAGGCGCCTGTGCCTCTCCGACGTGCGCGCCTATCTCCCCCTCTGTCTCTCTCCTGCAGCATCGGCGTAATAACCTCCGCCCCTCGTCCCGCGCTCGCTCGCGCGATTCCTTTGAACCGGTCGTCCCTCCACTCGCTTCTCTCGGGACTCCCCCGCTGCGTCCCACGAGGGGCTTCTATATACTGCCGCCGCTGCTGCTGCTGCACACGTATACACATCTACCCACACACACATACGCTCTCACGTTTCTCGTCTGTGTGCGCCACGCTAATTATGGTGGCCGCGCAGGGACGACATTTTGTTTCGTGAAACGGAGAGAGAGCTCGCCACGAGCGAGAGAAGACGGGGTTCCAAGATGGATCGCGAGCGCCTGCCTGCCCTCCTTCTCTTTCTCCACGCGCGGGCCTGGGTGTCTCTCTTCTCCTTTTTTCTTTCTCTCTCTCAGTCCCGGCTGCGCACAGGCTATTATTGTTATTATGGGCCTGCGGTCGGTCGTTCGTTCTCTGCTCTCCTTCGCGCGAGGCTGATGGAACGAGCGACCGTCGGCAGCAGCTTTTTTCGGGGCCAGAGAGCCGAGGATTTTCGGTTGGCCGAATCAGCTGTTTTTCGGAGCGTGCCAGCGTGGATGTACACACAGATGGCCGGGGCATGTATAATTTCCGAGGGACGTACGGACGCGGAGATACGCTGCAGGTTCTTTTAACGAATGGCCCTAGTGGGGATGTCTTGGAATATCGAAGTTTTCGATCTATAGCAGTTGGGAGTAGTAGTCTTTTTTAATAATATAAAACTGCAGGGGAAGTATAGTCGTGAAGACGTAGGATAAACGGTTGAAGCGATGATTCGCTGAATATACTCAATTTTTCAAGTAAGCTAGTTATATGTTGATCGGAGTTGTCGAGTTCGTTTTGGAACAGAGGAAAACTACGGATCAGCTGTAAATCGACCTCTAGCTATATACTGAATCATGGATTTCGATTCGAGAACACAGCAAAACAGCTATGCTCCGTTTCGATTTTACGGTGACAATCTATAAAACAATCTAAATTTTTCACGTAATACACTTTTTCCTACATTCTTTCGACGTTAACTTTGGAAAAAAAATCCAGTGGTAAAATTACCATTTCCTCTCCTCTTTTCCCTCCATTTCAGCGAATCGAGCCTTCCACTTTCCCACTCTCTCTCTCTCTCTCTAAAATTTTTAGACCTTCCTCCAAAAACTTTCGAAAGTTAAAGTATATATACGCGTACTACTTTTCATAATCCACTCGCGTTTCTTGTTTTTTTCTCTCCTCTCTCCAGCCCGTACACAAGAACTCGTATTTTTGAATCTAGTTCCAGCCACGAACCACGAAAAAAAAAAGAAAAATTCACCATACTCGGTACTAATTATCATATGCACGTAGCGCGGTAACTCGCTTCTTTATCACAAGGCAAACATTTACCTCTCAATATCGGTAGCACGTATACAGCTCGCGCTTCTCAAACAGTTTCGAGTTCTCGTCTCGCGACACATCGAATATGTATATATATTCGCAGAGGTGCACTAATCCATCGGCACTTCGAGCGGACTCGGGGCTTTAATTTTCGCCTTTGAAAACAAAAGCGATGAATCATTCGCGCGCGTTCACCGCGAGTCAACGAACTTGTTGTACTTTGACTGTACACTCGCGGCTCTCTCTCGAGTTGCTCGCTGTTGCTGCTGGCTGTGCTCTCTCTTCTGCTCGAGCCTTTAAAGGGACTTATATATTGAACGCGATCGCGGCCTTTTCTCTTGCGGAGCGCGCGTTCGATTTGTGGAATGGTTCTAAGGTCGGAGGAAACACACACACACACTCGGTAGAAAGCGGTTTTAATTATGTAAACAAACACGTTGGAGTGACGTTTTGCATTTGTTATATCGAGAAATTATCCGTGTAGAAAGTGCGTAAAATACGTACGTATATACGAAATGTCCATATAGCGGAGTCCCGGGAAAAATTTGTAGTCGCGTGTGTATAAGAGAGGGGGTTGAGGAGGGAAACTCTGAGAGTAATTAAGTCTCTCAAATGAAATTTTCACGTGTTTACTTTGCACGAGCACATACGCACACAGTGACTTGGAATTCTCCCTCTTCTCATTAGCGCTAATTTGATAATAGGACTGTATTTTTATACTCCAACTCGGTATAATTAATAAGCTAGTTACAGTATCATTACATTATACAACTGTTGTATATAAATTTCCAAAATGATCGTCCAACCGTTTCAAAGAATAAATATATAAAAATGATTTGCTACGACTTACAATTGCATCGATCCATACCACCATATTCACACTTTCCATAAAACTTGGATATACCACCGTCGATATACCACTCTTTTCTTTCCCCGCACGCACGCGCACACGTCAACTCCCGGAATATTCCAAGGCACAGGGGCAATATTACCGATTGAATATTCTGGAAAGACACCACGTCGTGCAAGTATAATCACCGTTACTTATAATCAGTCGAGAGAGAGAGAGAGAGAGTGAGAAAGATATCGTAAATCTGAAGATTAAACTCACGCTGCGGCTGTGTGCGTACCTATATATATACCTTTCGAGCCTTGGCCTCTCTGGAAAAACATGGGACCGCATCATATATACATCTCTCGCAGCTCTCGTCTTGCTCTTATCTCCCCGACGAGTGCAATTGAAAGCGAAAGGGGGAGGGACTTAGATAAAGAAAAAATAAAAATAAAAAGTTATCGCCGTGGAACACTGATTTGTTTTGCCGATTGTTAACCTCACAAGTTTTTCCAACATACGTATAGATTTCTA
The DNA here is from genome assembly GCA_900474315.1 of Torymus auratus. Lineage (NCBI taxonomy): Eukaryota > Metazoa > Arthropoda > Insecta > Hymenoptera > Torymidae > Torymus > Torymus auratus. The sequence goes on along the minus strand of UXGD01001157.1, from coordinate 14,217 downwards.
CCGGCTATATGCGCGGGTGTGATGATGAATAGGATATATACATACAGCTGTGCAAGCGCTACTTTATACACGTCGGGATCGAATCTTTGGGTCTGAGGTTCGAAAGTCTGTGCGTATATATACACTGCGCCGTTGTGTTTGCATCTACTGAATCAACAATCGTTCGAGTGGAATGACTTGCATCGAGTTTGTGAACAAAAAGCACCGCGACGGCTGTCGACAACGACACGCGACGAGCTCCGAAATGATACGAAAGTGTCACAAGGTGAACGGTTGAAGTAAGAGAGAGAGAACGAGTCCTTAGATACCGTCGGTAACGTGAACTGAAAGTAGAAAACGTATACACAATTCCCCGTAAAAACCACTGGCAGAACAACGACCACCCACCGTACAATCGCCTCCTCCTCCTCCCCCCTCTTCGACCGCAAACACCAAATATTCCAATCACACGACACCGGCCGCCTCGTGTCCCATTACGCCGTCTCATCCGCGAGCTCTGCACTTCCTTCTCCAACCACGTTTATATCGCACCACGTATATATATACCGCCGTTGTACGCGAACTCGACACTCTGGCTCTCGCGATAAGTAAACGCAACGTCTCTCCTTCGCTGCTGCTGCTGCTGCTGCTGCTCTCCTTACATAGAAACAAACTCGCTCTGAAGCGGCTACCTTATGGTCGTGTATGCGTGTCGCGCGCGTGTGACTCAACGCGAATTCGTGGGAATCGAGCGAACCGGTTAGACAACTCTCCATAATACTTGTGCTCGCGTATATACGCGCATTTATTTATACATGTATATATGTACGTATGTATACACAAGAGGTTAGGTCGGTCGCGCTGTGTATATAGAGAGACAGAGACTTTCCCGCTTCCGGCGCTGCACGGCTGCGACGGCGATTTTCTCGGCCGAGGCCGTAACCTTTACCCACATGCGCGTGAGCAAGCGAGAGAGAGAGAGAGAGAGCGACGTATATATATACATGTATTTACGGTTCGGGGGGCGAGAGACAGTCGCAGACGCCCCCACCACTGACGTCGTAGCCGCCGACGTCGCCACAGGCCGATAATGTTGCCGTTTTTCAGCTGATGCGCGTGTATGTGTGTCCACGAGAGACTTTGATCTTTGAGGGAAGGGAGGAAGTTTGTTGACGGTGCGGGGTGGGATTTTGAGAAGTTGGAAGTTTGATGGAAACCGAGGAGTGGAAATATCAGCGAGGTTCTTTGGTCACTGCTGTGCAGTTTCGGTTCTGAAGATTTTGAAGTTTTATATGTGGGAATGTACCGCGGGGTATTGAAGTCATGCATTTTGTAACAAAGGTAAAGGTCTCAAGACAGGAGGAGACTTCAAAACCCATTAGCGTCTTTGTTGCTGCGTTCTGAAAAGGGTTAAAGTAGGACGCTGGAAGGAATGGAATAGGTTTCTTGCGACGAATATACGACGAAAATGTCGATAACGCATATTTAGTCGGATCACGAGGTTTAACAAACAATATTATCAAAAACAAACACGGCGCGTAACAAATGAACTTTTAATGTAAAAATTCCGTTTTCTGTACAAATTAACAATTCAATATCGACTGTGCCGCGGGGCATGTCTTTCTGGAACGCACGTTATTGAACTTACGACGTGATTTGTGAAAGATTTTTATCTATCGCTTTAAATAAACTGCCGATACGTTAATTGCGCATTTTCAGACGTGTCGACGTAATGAGGCTCGTTTCATCGGGTTTCCACTTAACTTTGAGCGGGGGAAAACGAGACGGTGAAAATTTCGGAGCGCTACGCTGAGAGTTTCCAAAGCCTGGCAATGCGATTAGGTTAGAACTTTGAGTCGGGGATTTACAGTACGGGGGTATTATGTACTGTATCGTCGAGGACTGTTTCAATGCATACCTTTCGTAGATTACTGTTATAGAGTTTTTATGGCGGTTTTAACGACACGGCACATTGGTGTGTGCGAGTGTGTGGTCTACGATTATATGCGCGGCATCGTGCGTACTAGAGTATGGGATTGATTTTCTGGACATTTTTGTGAAGAGTACTGTAAAATTTTCGAGTACATCAGTACTTATACTGAACTACTAGGCAGGTTTTTTTGTCGAAAATCGTAGGCATCAATTATATTATTCGCGAAGTTTTGTGTAATTATGTTAAGAGAAAGGCGAATTGTGAAATGCTCAAATATTTGTTTACTCGAAAAGTGACTTTATCGCTAGCGTTGGAGGAGATACTACTGCGTCGCGTTCTGCAATTCGAGTGAATTCCAGTAGTCGTATTATTTTGTTTACAATGCAATAGTAGTGAGAATAATGACTCAGTAATTAAAAGCTTATAGAAGAAATGCTAAGCGTCGGGGAAGAACTAGATTCAAAGGAAATTGCTTATCGCTGAGAGGTTTATCCTACATCTAATGATGATTTTTTTATTTATCTGCTAAATCAGACTGGAATCGTAAAGAAAAGTTTTTTTCGTTTGCTGTTTCGCAGTGAATCTTAAAATCACTTTTAGTCGGTAGAACAGATTTTTGGAGCACTTGATAATTAGGTATGATGTAACCCAAAAAATGTGATTAGATAAGTTCAGAGTATTTGAAGTGAGAATCTGCAAACTTATTAATTTTTTTAATAGCAGCTGCAAGAACCTTTTCTCAGCACCTTAAAATAAATTGGGGATAAACAAATATAGGTCTTTAAAAAACTCATTCAAAATAAAATGCCCACAATTTATTATTCACTGCTCCCCAACAATCCTGTAATCAGAAAAACTTCACACGCAGCAATCCCAGGACACACGAGTTGAGAACCCCCGCGATCCCGACGCTCGGCACACGCGCGACGCTGCATCGTCTCTCTCGCGCCTGGCCGTGTATATATAACCACCACCATCTCTCAATCACGCACCCAAACTCCACCGTTTTCGCACATCTTCCCGGCATATCTACGAGAATCATACCACACAGCCGTGAGATAAAAAAAAACACTTGTTTTTCGTAGACGAGAAAAAAAATGTTCGTTGATCCCTTCACGCCTCTGTTACTTATCCATACAGCCACACAGGCACACACAAGGGGTCGAGAGAGAAGAGGAATAAAAAAAAAGTTACACGTACTCGCTATAGGAAGCAGCTAACGAGAATAATCAACACGACCCTTTGGATGGGATGCACACCTCGACGAGCCCATAAAATAAAAAAACCACGCGCACGTTTTATCACACGTATCTATATACTTGTACACACATACACAAAGGCCGCACAGAGAAACTACCGAAGGGCGAGGGAAAAACAACACGCGCGTCGCGGCGCGGCTTTGAGGTTAGGTCCCCTTGTTGCCCGCCTCTCTCACACTCATCCAGCAAGCACTTTCGTCCTTACCTCTTAGGAATATAATAGCTCCTCCTTCGCGCACCTCGACACACTCTCCACCTTCGCACACCGAGATGAAGACTATGCGGCTGACGAGCTGTGCGGGTTATAGATACTACTCGCGGCCGAGAGATAACGTCGCTGAGTGAGTATGCGCGCGCGCGACGCGGGACGACTCGTCGACGCCATGAGAGCAGTATATGCACGGACGAGAGAGGCTCCGTTCGTCGGTTCGGAGCGCGAGAGTCGCCGAGAGCAAGATAGAAACTGAGAGCGAGAGAGAAAAGGTTATCTTTTTGCTGACGTATATATGTATATGTGTGTATCGGCGATTATTAAATGCCCGGCGCCGACTCCCCCCCCCACCACTTGTTCGCGTGCGCGCTCTCTTTTTCGCGCCCGCGCGCGAGCAAGAGTCGGAGCAGCGAGATGAGCGTGGGATGGATATGCATATATAGATGTGTGTGGATGTGTCTATATATGCCTACTCCTTTCGCTTTCTTTGGAGGGGAAGGGCGCGCGCGTGTGGGTGTGTATGTGCGCGAGCAGGGGTTCGTAGCTCGGCGGTGGTGTGCTTATACACGCTTTGTTTTTGTTGCCGAGGCCAGTTCGAATCCTTTCTTTTTTCCCCCCTTTCTGCTCGTTTGTTTTTTTCGAGGTAATTTTTTTATCGTTCTTACTGTAATAGGTGCATGAAGTAAGAAAATTAGTTTCCTGGAGAATATTTTACCTTTTTTTAGTGGCAGTTGTTATCTGCATAAATTATGAAAGTAATTATGCAAAGGCTGTTGAAGATGAGATATAACTTTATCGAATGGGAACAACGAACTCTAACTTTTATGAATAATATATTAGTTTTTGATAGTGATCGTAGCTTGTTTAATTCTTCAAGTATATTTGTTCGTTGAATGAAGAAAATTGTGACTGATAAAATATAGATATGAAGAAAGAAGTGCTAATGTTCTAATGTTAGGGATATTGATACCGATCTTTTTAATTCATTTTTTTTTCCAAACCTCCTCCTTAATCTTAGAAAAAAAAAAAATATTTTTTAGATTAAAAATTAAAAATACTATCTTACCATAAAATTTCCAATAAAGTATTTATCTAATATAGTTGTCATTGTTTTGTTTTGCAGATGTGTCATTTAAGTCATCGAAGTCAGAAAAGTACTAGGGATCCCTTTGTTTTCTCTAAAACAGACTCTTAGAACCTCAACTAGACTTGGCGGGTGGGAGTTTCAGTAATACTGGGATATCAGCATGGCTGATAATAAGCAAATGGAAATGGATCAGTCACAAGGGCAAGCCCAGCAACAAAATCAGAATCAACAGTCGCAACAAATGATCATAACCACTCATGAGATGCAGCAAAATGTGCAGCAACAGCAAAACCAACAGCAACAGCAAAACCAGCAACAACAGCAAAATCAACAGCAGAACAATGGTCCACAGAAACTTCAGACGCAGGTTCAAGTTCAGCCACAGGTGGCAACTGTCATGCCGCAGCAGCATGTGATTTACTTTTTTGTTTATCTGTTGTTCCTCAACCCCTTTGCGTCCCCTTTGAATTCTCAAAGTGCCTAACAGTAATTTTCATTGTAGAGTTTTGCTAATTGTAGAGTGAACAAGTCTTTCAAATATAAAGAAAAGATTAACTATACTAATATTATTTGACAATTTGAAACATGGCCTATTTACATTAAAGGAAACTGTCTAGTATAAATCCAAGCATAGAGTTAAGACTTTATTTGAATAAATGTGATATAAATGATTATTAGAGCTTTATATTTTTCCAAAATTAATTTTAAGGCTCTTGTCTTTACTAATTAATATTTATTATTTTTTAAAGTACAACATTAAAAAATAAAACTAATTCATAGGCACATACCTATTTTTTAATTATACTAGTACAGTGTCCTGAAACTATTTGACTTGTTTACTTCTTTTAAAAAAAGCTTTTTATAAAAATTTTTTTAAATAATTTTGTTAATTTGAAAATTTTTTGTCGGAAGAATTTTAAATTAGCCCAACAATGTTTGATTTTAATTTATTACAGTTACAAATTCAAAATTTATTGTCTTTTATAGTAATTGATATGGAATTTGGATCAAATTCTTATAATTGATTGTTACTGTTTCATTGATCAAAAATTTTGATGGGTTAATTCAAATGAGCATTCTGTCTGGTAAAATTTAACATAGTAATTATTGAAAATAAACTGTTTGAGACTTAGACAATTTGAAATTAAAAATAATTGAATCGTTATTTGTTGAAGACAAAAATTATTTAAGAAAGGCCTCTTGCAAAGTTAAAACTGAAGTTATTTGATAAAACTCAAATGTAAATATAGTCACAACTGTACAGATTATAGAGAGAATTTTTAATAACTCAATCTTTTCTCTGGTGACTAGTGAATTAATAACATCTTACAAAAAATCACGTTTTCAAATCAGTTATATTATTTACAGAACATTTACTCTTTTAGTTCAAAATGTTAAAAATATAACTAGAATACATGATATACAACTTTTTATAATATCCTAAGTCTCTTGCAGTTATGTATGTTTATCTGTATATGTAAAAAACATTTAGGACCCTAGGAGTCCTCATTAGTTACATACCTTTGCAAAAGATCCTTCTTAAATCTATATATAGTAAACACTAATAAATAATCAAGATAAAACCTTAATTAACAGTAAAATGTCCTTCGACAAATAACCGATTCAACGCAAACCCCCACTCAGCGCCCGACTATAACGTAAACCTTCAATTTCCAGGACGCCGTGGCGGTGTCAATGCAGCACCAGCAGCAGACCGTTGGCGGTGTCTCGATGACACTGTCGGGTCAGCAAGGTGCCGCGACGATCACAACAATGGCTGCCCATCCTCAGGCCGTCCAGGTCATCCAGCAACCCATGCAGAACCAGTACCACCTGCAGCAACTGTACAATGCGCAGGGTACGCCGCTGTTGATGCCGGGTAATCTGCTCGCGCATCCGGCTGGAATCAATTCGTCGCCAATTCAGGTAGGTTAAGATGCTTGTTGGTTAAATCGTTGAGGAATTTTTATTATTGAGATCTACTGCGTTCATGTGTTATAAACAAGTGGGTTGTTGATTATATTATATGTAATTCTGAGTAAAAATTTCTGAAAGAATGTAAAAGTAAAAATTCCTCTACTGATGCTGCTATTTCAATAAGACTTCAATAAAATATAACGTATAACAGAGGTACTCGTGCGTCGCATTTATGTCGAATATTTCTTTGAATACCTACAAAGTTCATTGATACCTTTCGACTAAAAATACGATAGTACATAATTTCCCAAAGCGAAAATTCGAAATGAGGTTCCAAAAAATACTTTCTCGTCAAATGCTCCGATAAACTTTAAAAAAATCCGCCCGTAAAAAAAAAAAGAAAAAAATAAATCACGCCACCCATCACTGAACCGTGACCCGTCTCCGCTGCAGGTGCAGTTCAACAACATAGGCGGCAAGCCGTTCCAGGCTGGTGCGCAGCTCGCGCCGCACATGTTGACGACTGCGTCGACGGGTCAGGGTGGTGCCCACCCAGGCGCTGGTGGGAAGGTCCAGGGTTTCCCAGCCGGCTACATACCCGTACCGAGCTCTACTCCTGGTGGTGGTCAAACCTTGGTATTCGGCCAGCTGGAAGTGCTACCCCAGCATCAAGCGTCGTTATCACAGCAGCAACAGCAGCAGGGCAACAACAAGAACGATCAGGTGCAAAAGGTAGGGGCTGGGACTCTTGTTGGTTGAGTGACATTGGCTGTTGATTAATTTTTTTCAAAATTCATTTTTCAATGGGAACATGTGCATTTTTCAAATTCATTGAAGTAATAATACTTACGTAAATGGATTTGAGAGATAGTAAGATATATTTATGAAGTTAAGTCATATGGCGTGAAATTAATTAGAAAAGATAATAACGAGTTTATCAATTTTTTTGCGATGACTTACAAAGGTCACATCTTATGCTCGCTCTAACTTCAAATTTAGATCCCCTGCGGTCTAATCTGCTATTAGTCAATAGATTATTTTTTTATTTTTTCATTACATTGATTATTTATGAATTCCTCCATAACTTCAAAGTTTAGGCTTGTTCCCCCGAAGTCTAATCTTCGAATTGTTAGTCAATAGACCACTTTTTGTAAATGATTTTTTTCATAACATTATTTACGAATTTAGTTCGAGGAAAAATTTTCCTGAAATTTTCCACGAGTTACTTCTTTAATTTCATCAGCATTCAATCAACAATAGATTAATGAAATCGAAGAAATGAAAAAATCCTTCGCGCTTATTCCAATAATTATTTAACGTGTTTTTTTTTCTTTTTTTTTTTAATTTGTTTTAGTACACGACGTGTACGACGGGTGCGCCATCGGGTCAGAATCGAGGTATGCAGTTCTCGCCCTGGCAGTTCGCCGCCCAAGGTATCTGGACGGGACTGCAACCGCAGACTCTGCTCACAGCGGCGCCCAACCAGATATTCATCAGGGATCCGACGCAGCCCGATATGTTCATACAGAGCCCACCTGCTATACAGACTCATAATGGTAATTGAACTGCCTTCAAGATTATCTACAATTCTATAATAAAAAATAGAAAAACTTAACCGAAAATGTTTGATTTTACAGCCTTAGCGCCACAGCAACAAATTCAGGGCGTTCAGCAAATCACGACGGCTGGCGGCAAACCTCGCGTGATGAACATACAGCAACAACAGCAGACGAACAAACAAGGCGTCGTAAGCCAACGTCCGCTGAGTATTCTACCCTCGTCGCTGCAGGGTGTCCAGGCTGCCAATATCAGACCCTCTGTGTCCACGCAGACGAATCACGGCGTTCAGGCTACGGTTCACGCACAGGTAGGTCGAAGTCAAATGCGCTCGCCTTTTCGTTCTCGTTCCGTAAATGTTTTTTTTTTTTTTTTTTGTTCCTTTTTTTCTCTCTTTTTTCCACGTCTCACACGTATGTGTTGTGCGTATACTAGATTTGTGTCCTTGTGTTCGTTGTTTTCTTTCGTTTTATGATAGTTTTTCGTTGACGAAAGGCTCAGGGACAGATGGATTCTCGAGTTCCAGTTCAGGATGGATTGTCTTGTCGAAGTGTTCTTTTGGGAATGAAGTTTTCTTTTTTTTATGTTATTGGGTTGTTGGGTTATTGGGATTGGAATTAATAATACATTTTTTTATCTTCTTTATATTGTCCGTAAATGGATCTTACTAACACCGGGAATAAACATCTTAACTCACAACATTCGATGCAAAAGATCATCGGTCGACGAGGCACAAATCTCGAGGAAGCATCTCTCCAGCTTAAAGAAAAAGGAAAGAAATGTAGAGATAACGAAGCACACAATGTCTCTCCGAACCTCTTTCTCTCTATCTATCTATCTGCTCCTCCCGCGTGCGAGGGATAAAACGACAACTTAAAAAAAAACAATCAACCAAGCAAACTGGGCCTTGGCTTCATTATTATTTTTTCGTTTTTTGTTTTCACCGTTGATTTGTAGAGCGGCAAAGGAGGTGGCGGCGCGGGCAAAGGCCGCGGTAAGCCGGTGGTTCGCACAAGTCCCGGGCCGAACGCCATCAATGTGACGGTAACGAAGGCCGGCGGCGGTGGTAACGGCGCTGCCGCCGCCGCCGCTGCTGCTGCTGCTGCCAACAACAATGCTGCTGCGAAGGCGGCGGCGAGTGTCCAGCACGCGACAATGATAATGCAGCCGCAGGTGGTGCAGCAGCAGGCAGGCCAGACGGCGGCGCAGCAGGTCGCCGCCGTCCAGGCCGCGAACGCCAATGCCAATGGTAAAATGCTCGTCACGACGACGAGCGGCGGCGGCGGCGGTGGCGGCGGTGCCACTTCTGCGCAACCACCCGGCTCACCCATGACCGCCTCTGCTGACAAGCAAAATTTCGGCCAGCCACAAAACAAACAAACCGTTATGCAATCACCCCAGCAGCAAGCCCAGTCAACGGCCCAGACCGCACAGCAGCAGCAGCAACAGCAGCAGCAGCAAGCTCAACAGCAAGCTCAGCAGCAGGCGGCGCAACAGCAGGCCCAGGCGGTGGCGCAGCAACAGGCTCAGGCGGTCCAACAGCAGCAGCAACAGCAAGCGCAGCAGCAAGCCCAACAACAACAGCAGCAGCAGCATAACGCCCAACAGCAGGTCGCTGCTCAACTGCAAGCGCAGCAGCAGCAGCAGATACAGCAAATCTTCATTCAGCAGATCCAGCAGCAGCAGCAACAGCTACAGCAGCAGTATCAGCAGGCGCAGAACGGACAGCAGCAGATCCAGCCCAAACCCCTCATGAGTGAGTTCAAATTTTCATTTTTCTGATTTTTTTATGTTTGATGTTGTCGATAAAGATGGTACGATTTGGAAATTCATTATTTTTTAGAAAATAACTTGTGAACAAATAGTATTGTAGAAGAATTATTAAGTATCTTGAGAAAAAATAGAAAGGGTATCATTAAAGCGAAACATTAAAGGCAGGTATAGCACCGTAAAAATCTTGGGGTCTTCGACGACCTTAAGATGATATCATAATTTAACTGTTCGTTCCAATAGAAATACAGATATATCTTGAATGTATAAAATTGGGCAGACATAACTTCGAATATAAACGATCTGACTGACCGTGTCGAATGAGATTTAAACATTTTTCATAACTTCTCATTATAAAGGACATAGTTTATGGTTTTTACATTTTTATGAACGCAAAGAATTCGCTAAAAAGTAGGCGGATCGCTTTTGTCCGAGTCATAAAGAACTCGTAAATTTCAAATTTTCTAAAACGGCAGAACATAGAATACAAGATTAAGTCTCACGCTATTTCTGATACGAATACTCGAACAACTATATAGCTTTCCTAGAATCTCCAAATCGTACACTATTTATTGTGACTCGATGTTCCAAAGATGCTCGAAATTAACCAAGCCCTTCCTCTCCTCTCACAAAATAAGTAAGTATCACCCGTCCCACAGGCATGGCCGTGCAACAATCGCCCCAGCAAGGCCAGAATGTCGTGCTGGGTGGCGAACGGCCCATCATGCCCGTCGTCTCGATCAACCCAGCGCTCATCGGCAACCAGATAGTCGGCGGCGCTCATCAAATCCAAGCTATGCCCATCGTCAGTCAGCAGCAGAACGATCAGCTGCAAGCTGCCGCGGCGGCGGCTGCGGCGCAGCAAATGCAACAACAAGCCGCTGCGGCGACGCAACAGCTTCAACAGCAGCAGCAGCAGCAACAACAACAGCAACAGCAGCAGCAACAACAACAACAACAACAACAACAACAACAACAACAGGCTCAGGCTCAGGCCCAGGCTGCTGCAGCAGTGGCGGCAGCAGCGGCTGCAGCGGCGCCCACGGACCCGGCGCCGAGTATGCCCATGCTCGTGACGTCACCCGAGAGAGGAACCGCCACAGCGGCGCAAGTTGAGCTGCAGGCCACGATGATGCAGCCACCACCGCCTGCGGCGACGCCCGTCAGTCTCGACGATGCGGCAAAAACCGCAGCGACGCCCACGAAGAAGGATTCCGTGACGACAAACGGCGAGGATGCGTCCATGGATACGGCTCACGGTAATGGTGGGTGTCACTGGTTTCTTTTTTCTTATTTGAGGAGATTATTAATAAAGGGTCGGAAGATTGTTATTAAAAGATATCGATCGCGAAAAATAAGAGTAAATATTTCTTTGTGGGATAGTTGAAATCGATAATGTTGGTTGACAAAGCGAAACTTCTTATACCTCAGAGCTTTGATGGAGAAATAAAAAGACTTGTTTGCTATGCTCAAAAGAAGTAGGCTTATTAGCTTAAGTTCTTTTTATTTGAATCAAGTCAAGTTTCTATACTTAGACATATTAATTTTGTATTATTTCCTTTTAACAAAGTTCTATACATAATATGATGACTAATAAAATCTTCTCATCATTGCAGAGGTCGATCAGAGGAACGGCACGAAAGACGACCACCATGACGTAACGATGAAGACAGAAGACAAATCACAGAGTAACAATCCACTGATAAATCTAGCAAACGCCGTCAACTCGATAACGAACGGCAACATTGGCGAGGAGACGACAGTCCTCGAATCGCTGCCTACGACAGTGACCAACAAACAAGTGCCACCCAAGGCCATGGTCAAACCTCAAGTGCTCACACACGTCATCGAGGGCTTCGTCATACAAGAAGGTAAGGCCATCAGTTTCATTCTGATCTTTCCATGTTGAATGTCGCGAATTTTAAGATCTCTGTGCTAAATGATTGATGATCTTTTACAGCTTCAGAGCCATTCGCTGTAAATCGGTCGTCGCTCAATGGTTCGATAACACAAGACAACAACAGCATCAGCAGAAATAACTCGGCGGATAAGGAGAATCACGAGGAGCCACCGCTCAAAAGTAAGATACACTGACGCACACTTTTTTTTTAAACTTTACTTGTCGTATGATACAACGTACTAAATGTAATCCTTATTCCAATCAGGAAAGAAAATTTCTCATTATGGTACGGATGGGGATCAAGGCCTGCAAGGTGGCAAGTGTGAAGCGTGTGGAAACACGCTTGATGAAAATAACGTCAAGCTCAAGAAGGACAAGAAATTCTGCTCGACCATTTGCGCTAAATCGTATGTATTGAATTTTGAAAACGTTATATTCAGAAGCAGCTCATGCGTTGATTCATTATTAACCTGATTTGTGATTTTAATAGGAAAAAGAAGGAAATCCGGGAAAGCAACGAAAAACAATGGACGGAAATGGAAGTCGACATGAAAAACGACGATATCAAAAAGAATGGTGAAGACAAATTACTGGTTAATTTACCCAATAACGTGACGGTCGACGATTCTCTGCCTAAAATTAATCCTGTCAAATGGACGGTATGTATAACAATTTGTTCCTCATAAATAATATTTATATTAAATATATGTTTCTAAATACTTACTCTTTTTTCATAGGTTGGCGAGGTTTGTGATTTTATACGCAATCTGCCGGGCTGCGCTGACTACGCAGAAGATTTCGCAATCCAGGAAATCGACGGTCAAGCCCTAATGCTTCTCAAGGAGGATCACCTTATGTCTGCGATGAACATCAAGCTCGGACCCGCTCTGAAAATCGTCGCGAAGATCGATTCCATGAGGACGGATTCGAATACGAGTACGAGTCCCGTGTCAGGTGGCACCGTTTAAAACTGGCGAAATTGGGAGTGTGTATATTAAATTTTCGATGGATATGAACTTAATTGATCGATGATAATGCGCACGAACCGCAACAAGAAACACGCATTACCCATCGATTAATTAGTAGCATATTGTTCGATTAACGTTGTTAATGTTTTACATGATAAAAATTATATTTTTTTAGTTTAGTTTCTTATTATTTATCCGAAACTACTCAAATTAATTATCTAACAAACAGAAGTTTTGTTAATAACCGTTTATAAAGAGTTTTTAATAACACACTCCTTAGAATGTGACAAGATTTAATGTGATCGAAAAACTGTAATATAGTAAGTGCGTAATTCTACATTTCAGTGACGTTTCGAAATGTAGAAAATAAAAAGTTTCGAAGTCTTAATTAAGAGGTTATGTATAGGTTAAGCGCAACTTTTCTTTTTAAAAAGGAAAAATTAGACGTGGCTCGTAGATGTATCAACGAAAAGTAGAGTAAACATTCCGTTATACTGTACTCTATTGCAGAACAAACTTTTTGTTCCACTTTTCTGTGTAATATATTTCTTTCCTATTTTGAAATTTACGACTTTCTTCATGTAAATAATTGAAAAAAAAACGTAACGCCTTCTAAGGCAGTTAAGCTTATATTTGTAAAGCTATATTTCTCGTACATAAATTAAAAATAAATACTTAATATTTGTATGCTTTTGGAATTTTTTTTCCTGATCGAGGTATATTTAATATAATTAATACATAGCATTCATACGAATTATTATATATGTAAAGATTAAAAACTGAATAATACAAATTATTGTTCAAGTATATGAAAATAATTCAAGAAATTAAGTAATATAAAAATATTTTATAGAAGTTGTAAGATAAAAAAGGTGCAATAATTTTTTGAGAGTGTAATGTATTCTACATGACGAAAAATCTTCACAGCTTTCTAAAAGTAATATTACAGCGCTGTGGTTGTAAAGGAAAACCTCGATCATTTAAAAAATGAGACATTGATACATGTACTACAAATAAATCGAATTATTATATACTTGTAATTTAGATTAACTTTGTAAATACTATAGAAGTAAGATGTTTATTTAAATACAAATTTTATAATGTAAACATTAAGTTACATAGTCATGGCTACTCCATGTATTATCATTATCATACATTTCCAATTTGCAAGAAATTGAAGACAAAATCGTACTATTTTTTATGTAACGCGAAAATTATTCTAAAATGTAAAAGCGAAAAAGGTGAAAATATCAACATGTATTTATATTACAAAGTTCGAATAATTGTACTTATGAACAGTGAAAATTGCTAGTTTTTTTTACAAAAATACTGTTTCTATGCAATTTGGAATAAACAATCATCTATCAATGAATACGTCTAATTAAATTTCCTTTCCTCTGCACTTCCCTTTTATATGTGTTAGAAAAACACACGTATAAACTTTGTTTATATGAAAATAGAAAAAGCAATTACTTTTAAATTGAAAACTTTTTTTTTATGTTAATAGAATAAAAGATTTATAAATTCAGAAGAAATAACTAAAAAATCATTTTACTAATTTTCTTCACTGATAAGAATTTTTTCATCGGTCTTACAGTCTTATAAATTAAATCACTTAATATTAATGGCAGTCAGA
>UXGD01001156.1:0-39049 GCA_900474315.1 Torymus auratus | reverse complement strand
GATAAGAATCAGAAAAATCGGTCAATTTGGCGCGAAGTTAGGTGCATTTGAAAATCACGAAAAATGACCAAAAATGATTGAATTACGTGGATTTGGAAAAAATCGCTCATTTTTTACATTTTTCGTGATTTTGAACTAGAGATAAGTGCTACTTTTTTTGTAGATTTCCTCATATACCAGAAGGCTCCTCGAAAACTGACACAAGCGCTGCCTATAATGACTAAACGATTCGCATAGAAGTTAACTTTGAAAAACGCTCCGCGCGACGACGCTAACAGCATTGACTTCCGCGCGCGCCGAAACTTCGCCATCATCCCTTTTCCCGCCGTCCTTCCTCTCATCTCTCGTATAACAGAAAAACTTTAAACTCGCGCTATTTGATCAGGACACGGCACGCCTCGATCAAACGCGAGTTAAACTCCTTTTCTCTCTCGAAATCGCGTCGCGTCTAACCCTTCCTCCCCCCTAAAAAAAAGCAGAGCACAACTTTGCGCGCACGGTAAGATCATATCGATAAGCGAGAATTAATTGAGATTAACGATCGTGATCCTCGCGAGCCCGCGAAAAGCGCACAAAGGCGTCGTCGTCACGGTTTACGACGCGCAAGCGCGAAATAAGGTCCGAGTGGTGTGTGCGTACGTATAAGTATAAAAGAAAGAATGATGACGGACGATCGATCAGATATATAGATACAGGCGCAAAAAGCCACGTGTGTGTATATGTGAAGGGTCGTGAATGGTATAGCATTCGCCGGGGCTCATCATCCGAAAATCTCGCGCGGGTCCTGCAGCGCTGCAGTTGCTTTTTCTCAACGCGCGAGAGAGAGTCGCCGGGACATTGTTTCGATTTTATGGGCTTGATCTATTGCCCGGCATTGGTGCCCCCGGGATCGGAGGATATTTTATTATTTTCTCGGGTCCCCGCGTTTCGGTTGGTCGTACGGGGTGGACGACGTTGTTATTAAATTTTTCGGGTTCGTATATATAAGAAAGATATGGCATATAGGCATCGGGTCGAAGTAATATACAG
Organism: Torymus auratus; assembly: GCA_900474315.1. NCBI lineage: Eukaryota > Metazoa > Arthropoda > Insecta > Hymenoptera > Torymidae > Torymus > Torymus auratus. The sequence continues at coordinate 38,020 of UXGD01001156.1, read as the reverse complement.
TTCTGACAAACGACGCATAATACGTTATGATATAAAATTTTATATTTAAAAAACAACTTTTTAATATATTATTATTTTCTAAATGCCGTTATAATATAAAATAAATATTTTTACCCTGAATAAATTTACCCCTTATTTATCAACATTTTTATATACCTACTTCATTTAAATTATTTTCCAGCAGGCTGATTAATGCGCAAAAACTTGAATACGCGTGCAATGTTTAATTCATTCCTAAATATGTACCCAACACCAAACCTACTTTTTACCTGTATACGCGTGATCACTCCCCAACCCCTCCGCACCAAACAACAAACCCCTCTATACCACTCTGCGTCTATAAAAAAAAGCGTCGAATAAAGATACGTATCCAGTTCATCCCCTGCACAGTATAACACACTTATTACCGATGCGCTCGCGGGGCAGCGAAAAAACCAACGCGCGTCAGAGTCCTCGAAATTTTTAACGACACCCATAAATTACTTCTCTCTCTCTACCCTCGAGAGAAGCTATAAGACTACACATCACACATACGCGCGTTATAGGTACAGCACAATACCTCGCGCATCCCCTAATCCGTACAAGCGTTTACACCGCGAGCGACAGACTTTCAAAAAGTCATTCCCCACACGATACAAGCCGGATCATTAGGTATATCTTCCTGCTCCTCTCTCCCGCGGTGCAGCGAGCGGCCCATATAGGTATACACACACAATGACCGCGCGGCGCCGCTGCAGCAGCTGCCGCGTCGTTAAATCGGGGACCCACCATGCGAAACGGAGAGAGGACGAGCCATTATCACCGGAGTGTGAGATTTACATAAGCAGATGTACGCCTCGCGCGTCCAAGAGTGAAGTTATGGGTTAGGAGACAAAAGCGATGTGTGCGTCATGTGAACTCGAGGAGGCGGCAAGTGCTTTATTGTAAAAGTATGTATATATATATTTTCGCGATATACCACGCGTATATAATATCATATGATGCGCATCGATCGATTGTTCGCGCGGGATGCGCCACGTGATTTACGCAGAAAGAGAGAGGAGGAAAAATTATCATCAGCGATTTGTTAAACGTATCGTGGGTAGTACGTTTCGCTGCAGTGTGCGCGTTGTTTACGAAGGGCGATTATTTTTCGGCGAAATTAGCGTCGCTCGCGTGCGGTCGGTGAATTTTTTATGAGCGCGGCGAGGGCTTTGAAAATGAATGAAGGGCCAACAGATATATTCCATTAGGAGGGGTACGCGAGCTTTTCATTAAAATTTTGTCGCCAGCCTCGGGTGATCAGAGGGGATTTGCCGTATATAGTCGACGCAGGTAGGTGTGAGTGCGTAAAAAAGTTTGTTATGAAAAAGGGGTGTGCGCGATGGAGTTTGGTGAATTAAAAAAATTTCTTATAACGCTTGCGTCGCTGTTTTAACGCGAGTTTGAGGCAAAAATGAGGTAGTAAACTCGTAGTGCTGACACTATTTTTCCGTGATGGTATGAAGAAAAAAGTGACAAAAATTAATAGATATTTGCTATAGGTATATATAAAAAGTTATAAAGGTTTAGAGTATCTGATGATTTTATTTTCCGAGACAATGGGCTGCTAAATTTATTGGAAAATTAAATTAATTAAAAACAATTCACTTTTACACAACTTCTGCAACGTGTTAATAACGCACGATTTATGACCCACGTGTATCTAGTATAGATACTCGGTATATATACCAGCACAGCGGTTTGTACCATCTGTTTCGAACTGAATCTCGAGAGTTTTCTCGCGACATATTGGTACCGTGTTTCTCCGTAATTTTTATACGCCTCCCTTTCTAATCGTCCGCGTAATTGTATACATACACATACATATATACAAACTTTAGCGACTTTCAAAAATATTTTTCTTCTACCCGACAAATATTCTTCGGAAAAACCCCCCGGGCGACGCAAGATTATATGAAATAAATAACGCGCTATACACGCCACCGTCCATAACCTAATGCGATTCCGAAAAAATTATGCCCTGATTTACGCGGCCCTCGCGCGAAAATTGCTTAATACACACCGGCAATAAAAGCGCGATAAATTACTCCCTCCCCTCCGCGAAAATCCACGTCCTCTTTCTTCACCTCTCGAAATACATCCTCCACCTACACACACACCCGTGTATATATCCCCCTTAATTCTTAAGAAAAATTCTCGCCTACCTCCCACGACACATATCGACTCCCTCGTTCCCTACACCGGCTGCGCGAGCGCGGAAAAAAGTGATAAATCGCGGGTACGTATACACGCGCGCGGATGCAAAATCTCTCGCTATATAGGTACAGAGCGCGCACACACGAGAGAGAGAACCGGCAAGTGCAATGAAAGTGCCATTTGGCGCAGCGGACACACGACGCCTCTCTGTATATATATGTGTATATATATAGCGTAGCGCGAGAGCACACCCCGAAGGACTGCTGCGTGCCCCGAATATAATTTATCGCCGTCCGGGGGTTGTGCGCGCGCGAGCTCGCGAGCGAGAGAGAAAGAGCGCTTTCGATTACGGGGAAGTAGTGTGTGCTATAGGGGCAGAAGTGTGAGTGTGGTGTAGAACGCGCCGGAGAGTGTCAAGACGAAGTGGGTTTTGTGTGATACTGGGGAGAGGGAGGATATGGCTCGTTGAGGAAAAAAGTTGTACGGGGGTCCCTCTCACTCTCGAGGGTTTCCAGATTTTCCGAAGACGTATGTGTGTGTATATATATATTTTGGGTGGAGCACGCGTTAGATTGATTTTTGGCCGGAGGTTTTTGTGAATGAACGAGGAGAAAAGAAATTTAATAAAACAGCTGTGACATAGAGTGTACGTCACATGATGTCTTGAATTTACTATATAATATACGGTTATACGTACGTTTGAGATGAATTGATTAATGGAGTTAAAATGATGCTGCACAACGTATATATATAAACGGTCTCTCGTTGTATTCTATTATGCTTGTATTGATTCGCTCATTTCATGTAAGATTGACTTTCAGACGGTCCTATATATAATACACTGATTAATGTTTTCGTCAAAGATGTGTGTCCCCCGTCCCAATAAGTGTCAATCGGCTTTTTAAAGATTCATCCATTAATCTTTCCCTATACCATAATTTCCAAATAATACCAATTATGCGCAATTACAATCCAGTTATACTTGTTTACATGTGACTGCAAGTCGCGAAAAAACTTTAATCAAACTCTGCTCACCGCGCAGCCGTGTGAAAGCGAAAATCGGATTCCCTGACGCTCGGGTCGCACACACACAGCGAACGAGCAAAGTATATCTAAACCAGATTGCATCGGATATATAATATACAGTACAGACAGCTCGGACAAGAAAGAAGCCTCTTTTATTCAATACACACGCGCACGAGCCATTACCTCCTCTCTCTCTCTATACCCCGAATAAATAGCGGCTTCGAGTGCTTGTCATTAGCGGTACAAAGAAAAATTTCAGCATCGCGCGGCGCAACAGCTTCCGTACACACACGCGCGGGCGCAGTGGTTCCTGGGAAACCACGGAGAAGAGAAAATGTGATAGAAGCCGGACACGCTCCTTGCACCAACGGCCATCCTTTTGTCTCGGCGACGAAACGATAGGGCACTTGGGGGGGCACGAGGGGGCACATAATGACAGGGCTATAGTGTAGTGCGGTCTTTATTTCTATTATCCCGAGGAGAGTGCGCACACGCTGGAGGATCGCTAAAGCGCTCGCGATTATAAGTACGTCAACACTCTCGCGAGGTGCGCGCTTCGTTGCCGGTCGATTGCTGCTCGAGTGGCTGCTATATATATAGGTATATATGATGATGCGGCGACGATGCCGGCCGGTTTTTATTATACACGCAGGCGATCTCTATCGGAGGGTGTTTGTTTTGAATTAGCCGGCGATGAGGACGCGCCTAGTGATGGGAAATTTGGACGGGAGGGTTGACGATGGCTTGTCATATAAGCCTGTGATGATGGCTGATACAATATTGGGTGTGAGTACACGGGGTTTCTCGGTTATGAGTGGTAATAAGGGCAAAGGGGTTGTTATGTAGCGAAAAAAATGTGTAGTGCATTGTTATGGATTAGTGGTAAAATTAATTGCGCTTTAAAAACGAGTTTATGAAATAACACTGACGTTTGGAGCCAAATTATTACTGTGCGTTCAAGTTTGTATTTCAGGAATTACTTGACCGACTAAAGGAAGGACGCGGCACTTGCAGCTTATTTTCTTTGTTTTCGGTTTCCGATGTTGGATTAAAAATAATATTGTATAGTCTCCAGGCTACCTTTTGCTTCTTCTGAGAGGACAATTTGTGAGGGTGTAAAAAATAGTCCCCGAATATGGCAATATCATGAATCATTTAGTAATTTAGGTATGTTATTCTTCTTTTAAGTTGATCTGACGCGTATTTTTTTTCTTGTTTAATTGCATTAAAATTGCACCCGCGGTTTACGATGTGCAAAATTTTTTAAAGAAAACTGAACTTTAAAATTTTATTTTTCGGGATTATTTTCAAACTTTTGCCACTCCACGAGGTTTTTAAGCTTTTGATTAAACTATACGATATCGCCCTTTTTCTTGAGATATATATGGACTAATCTTAAATATGCTCCGCTTTGTATTTATGATTATACGTAAACGATGAAAAAGGATCATAAAAGTAGACAGACACAGCTAAAATTTACGTCTGAAAATATTAATTTTGCAGACAATTACAAATTCAACATAAGTGTAAGAAACTTGTTAAAAATTTGCCATCAATTCAAACAATATAATGGATCGTATGTCGAGAAAACTATTTCTCTGTAGACGTCACAATATTTTTATGTAACGCACTGAAGTTGGCTCTAAGCATCACTCTAAATCGCTGTCTGCCTTTCACAATAAGATTTTAATCTTTTATAAGAGTTTTATTGTGCATATCCATAGACAAAATATTGATGCAAGAAAATTAATTATCGGTGTTAAAAATTAACACATGGAACAGATACATTAGTATAAGAAAAACCATCACGTGCTAACGAATTGTCAACAATCTTTTTAATTACGCTGACTAAAGAAATACATTAATCTCGCTACACTTGCCAAGATTATTAGATATAATATATATGTGTATTATAGTACACATCAGGCGTCGTATAGGAAAAATCTGCTGAGCAAAGTTCCCATGGCAAAGGTTCGCGCTCTCGAGTGATCTACTACCGGATAATAAGATAAAGCTATAATTTATCGCTCTTACGAACTTACATACATTTCCTACGCTACCTGAATTTCAAGCAATCTGCTTATTGCTTTATTAATAAAATGAAACCCCATGCATCATTAAACTATCATTTGCAAGTAACAACTAACAACAACAACAACAATCCTCGCCTTATCTCCTTCGCGCAACGAATAACCAATAAAACCGCCAATTCGAAACACGACAATTTGCAAACAATCCATTTTACACATACATCCCCTGCCATCCTGGGCTCGCGCTTTTTTCCGGCACCGATTTTCCGCGTCCGCGCGCGCTATCGCGTGATTTATGACGCTCTCGTCACGCGCGCCGGCCGTTGTCCGAGTTATGAGCCGCTCTCTATATACCTACACCGCGCGTATATATATCCGACACCTCGGCCGATACCATACCTCTATATAGGTATATATACGAGGATGTAAACAAGCCATTTTTCCGTCGCTCACGTGTATATACCACGTAAGTATTGTCCGAGGTAAGGGCATCATTTGTCAGAGCTTGCGCGCAGCGGATAAGTGGGTATGTGCAAGCGGGGTGCAGGGTGAAAAGAGCGCGGGCGATAATGCGATACAGGTTATTCAATTGTTGGCTGCTCGGTGGTTTGAACATTGTATTTTCTTTCTGAATTTGAAAGGAAGCCATTTTCGATGAATTTAAGAAGATGTCATTATGCTGCTGAAATAATTTAAAGTTTCTATTCAATCACTTGAAGAAATAATTTCGTTAAAAATGAGCAGACCTTCCGGATTGCTATAATATTGAATTACAGTTGAACTAATTTTTCTTCAAGTTAAGCGCATTTTGTATAGATTGCTGATGACAAAATTATTTATAATAATTGGAACGAATTTCCTCTCAGTATTCAATTAAAAAAATGGGTTATTGTTTCGAACACGAATATTGTTTAGGAACAGTATATAACGGGAGTAATTTTATTGTGTTTTCAATTGAAAAGCTTTTTTAATCCACAAAGGAAGTAAGCAGCAGCCGAGTACAAAAGCTTCAAGCAATTAATTGAAAGCAGAGAAAGAGAGAGAGAGTAACGAACTCAAAGTATTGTAAGTTTACAAAAGCTTCAAGGCGTACAGGCAGCTCAGAAGCCAATTGACACTTTTATCTCTTTGGACAGACCTTGTTACGGGAAAATTTTACAGCTTATATAAAAATTTTTCATTGCCATTCAATCATAACTTTCAATTCTATATTTCTCCACCTCAGCTCTCAAAGCTGCACTGACAAAATATAAAAATCAAATAATGATTAATTTGTCCAGTCTATATATATACAACACTTTCTGCACTTTTCCTCGAGCTTAAAGAATTTCACGTTTAAAATTAAATTTAAAGGCGCGATAAATGTCGCGCTACAATTCACGGCTATTTTCACAGCCACTCTTCTACAACTGCCAAGTCGCGCTATATAATAAAAAAGAAATCTGGACAAATCGAAACGACGAGGACAGCACACACACACACACACAAAGAGTAGAACGACACAAAGTCTAAATATATTTGTATGCGTAATGCGCTCGCGCGCCTCTCGCTTGAATAATTGCTTTGTACACGAAATAAAAATCGAGGGTAAACAAACACTTCCGCGAGCTTCTTCTTCTCTCTCTCTCTATCCATTCCAAACGCGTGTGTCTAATTTCCAATGGCATAGGAAAAAAAATCGTCGCGTTTCTCAATGCTCCAACGAGGCGCGTGTCGGAAAAGTGGGCCATCAAATCGTAAATTTCGCCTCGCTCGCGCGCGTATAGCTTCTATAATTAAAAGCCCCACGAGCGCGCGCCTATGGGTATAATCGCAATCTGTAAAAACAATCGCGTTGACAAACGCGATTAAGATTCGGCCCCCGCACATCACGCGTGTAATATGTGCGCCACTCTCGCTTTCGTATATATAGGTGAACGCTGGTGTGTGGAGCACGCGCGCGAGCTTAAAAGCTTTAAATATAGGCGCAGTGATGTACGGGCGCGAGCGGGGATTAGATATATACATATTCTGGCAGAGCCGGTGATCTTTCTTCAAATTGTTATCGAACGACAAATTGCGGATTATTTCCACCGAGCGTCGCGACGGCGTTTCTTTCGTGCGCGAGCTTTTAATTGCTCGATTTTTCTCTCTCGCGTCGGATTTATATAGATTAACGAGGCTTTGTCGGGATCTTTTGTATTCGAGGTAGACGATATTCATTGGTGATTTCGAGAGGTGAAGAAAGGTTCTTTCAAACACGATTACAGAGTGTTTCAATCATTAGGAGAGTATTGACTTTTGATTAGTGTGTAAGTGTTTATTTTTATAAGAAATCAACATGTAACTATTTAAAACATGGATGAAATTCCATTTTTCGATAAACATTCAGTCATTAAATATTAAAATACTTCGCACAAGCGACATTACTATCGATTTGTTGATATTTATATTAAAGTATATAACTCCAAAAATAGACGATAACCAAGCTTTCCAATATCCCATATACGGTTTCCCATAAATAATGCAGCATTTTCAAACCTGCCAAATCAACGCTAATAAACGGTTCTGCAACAGACGTTATTTCGTAATTAATGAATGCATTTTCGTACTGTCGTCACCGCACCTTCAGAACCGAAACCTCACAACTCGATAACCATATGTATAATTATGAACCCTATCAAAATCTCCAATACCCCGACGATTCTAATGAAAAAACCGCTGCTCCAGAAGCGCACTCGTCGAAATCCAGCCTCTCCTTCAACCTTCAACGCAAATCCTGCGCATCTCGCATCCCTTAAAGTCCTGCTGCAGTGCAACCCTTATAAAACCGCGCGCGCATCACGTTGCTGCACTTCTCGTGATTTATCCCGTCGACCTCTCTCTCACCCACCGAGGCTAATCGCCGCTGGCGAAGTTGCGTACAAGACTCTCGCTATCGCGGGGTGAGCTTCGTTGTCCTCGTCGTCGTCGTCGTCGTCGGGAGACTTATTATCCGCTATCGGGCCAGCTAAGCGCACAAGAGAGGAGAGGGAGACAAAGGGCTGGTAGGAACTTGGAGCCGGGATAACTATCCCCGCGAGAGGCGCGGAAGGACGTAAGCGATAGAAGGGGGTATATATATACAAGCGAGAGTGGGAGACTAGAGAATGTGCATAAGGTATGAGGTTCCGAATGGGGGGTTATTGTGGTGGTGAGTGGAAGGTGTGGATTTTTCGGGATGTTTGCTCTCGTTAGATATAGAGCGGTTCAATCGAGTGTTTAATTTTTGTATCTGCTAACGTTTCGGGGGAGATTGTGTTAGCCGATTGTCTTTAGGGATTTCACTGTAATTAGATGCTCTTGTTATTTTTAAATAGTTTATTCAATGTTGTTTTGGTAAAAGACATGATTATCTCATTTATGATGATTAATAATGCTGATGTTAATATCGTTTGATAAGTTAAGAATTCATTGGTTTTTGTTAATGAATAAAGGATTATTATTGCTCGAGAGAGAGATTTAGAATAAGTAGGTATAATGAGACTATTATATTGAATATGTTGGCATAATAGGCATATATATTATAATATTCATTAATAACAGACATCGAGAGCTGTAGAATCCCTATTAATTTAGTTTCCTGCGAGTGTATATTACATCGAAGAATCGATATCACAAAATAAAAGTTCATAAAGAAAATGTAGCGCAAGAGGTCCATTTGTTATTCCGGAATCTCGAGAAGTTTATTTTCAAAGTATAACGCCTGCATTACTAACGGGGGCCGGGATGTATTTTCGGAAAACCCGTTACGGGTCAATTTAGCCAAAGTTAGGAGGTACGAGCTTCAAAGTTTTAAATCCTTTTTACCCGCGCTTACAATGCATATATGACACTTTTTTTCCATCACACTCGAAAAAGTGGATCAACCGTGAGAAGCGCGTCGCGCGGAAATTTTACATCGCGGCCGAGATGCTATTTTTAAAACGTTGTTTTGACTTGCAGCAAATCGAGTTTAAAAAAAAAAAGAAAAGAAAAAGAAACTGTTTGTGTAAGAGACTATATAATTATGAATAATTCAATAAAGCGACGCTGCAGATCGGAAATGTAAGATGTTATTTTCAATTGTGCACGGATGAGTCAGACAGTCTGGTTTGTCTCGCTTCTCTCTCTCTCTTTCTCACGATTTTGCATTTTTCATTCCCGATTCTTTTTCCATCTTCTTATAATACTTTTGTTGTATATATTACTCTTGTAGACTTTTAGCTCACTGAATAGTTTAACATCTCGCTGTCTCGATAAGGTTGATACTTTTTTCCAACCCGAATAATTTATCGCCACTCCGTCGTCTTGCGTTTCCTTTGTCAAGTAAACCTGGTATTGAAAAACTTCAACGTACACTTCGAGTGTATAATTCATAAAATGTGTGGCATTATTAATAACGTTAATATTGGTTTTCCCGGGTTATATATTCATCCGTTACAGAGTTTATTACTAAACCATCGGTCCGATAAGTCGAGGAAACGGCAATCCATTGCCTCCTTCTTACTGCGCTAACAATATTGTTAATTATTATTGATAAGCCAGATCGGGCACCCAGCAACCTTCTTAAAAATTTTCACCGATAAATCCACAAGAAGCCCGCATCTCCACAGAAGTTCTCCCTGGGTGCATATTTCACTCCACAGAGAGTAAGAGACCCACAAGCCGCTAGATCTCGCGCACAAAGAAAACCTCAGCCATATACACGTCACATATAAACCTTTGCGAGAAAAAAAAATGGAATAAAAGTCTCCCTCTGTCTCTCAAGATTTTCCGGCTCTCTTGTCAAGTATCCATATACGCGCGCGCTCATTCACATAAAGAGCCCGTGACCGGGAGAATCCGCTCTCTCTCTCTCTCTCCCTGGGCCCATAAAATACACGGAAAATTCATTCACCATAGCGGACAGTCAATAAGGCACAATGGCGCATCGTGAAAAGATGAAGCGCACGGCGGCCGCTGCTGCTTTTCAGGGAGCGGACATTCCCGAATAACGGGCGCGAGAGAGAGAGACTATGTGCGAGGACCGCGCGTCTACTGGGTTGAGTGTGAATGGAGAGAGGGATAGAGGCCGAGGGCGATGTCACATCACGAGCGCGGCGCAATTACCTGTCTGCGAGCACCTGGTGAGCTTGCGCGCGACACAGCCGAGATGAGAAAAATACGGAGAGAGAGAGCAGCGTGTTTAGAGGGAGGCGCGGAAATGCAGGCGAAAAGAAAAAAGAAAATAGGTCGAGACGCGGGACAGAGGTGCGCTTTATTAAAATTCCGAGCTGATTAATAAGGTTTTGTTGTTTCTTTAGGTACGAGGGAAAGGGCGCGCTGCTGTTGTTGGTCTTTCGGTGATGAAATACAGGCGCGGTGAAGACTGGTTGCAAAAGGCTTTATTACGTATGAGGAAAAAAATGGGTGTTTTCATTCGTTTTGAGAGGACTTTTCTGTTTGACGATGGCGCGTGGATAAATATTTCGTGAGCGGGATTTTCAGGTTTGTGAAATCTGTCGGGTACATATAATACGCAATAACTAAATATGGGGATTTGGTAATTTCTTCTTAAAACAGTGTGCTTTGGGAACGATGTCGTACTAAACGCTAAGAACAAGGGGCGGATTTTTTTGCTCTCTATACTTTTTCGCTAGATTTACCGGATAAAGTTGGCGGGAGAGAAAAATGTAGTAAACTTGAGGCTAACATATGGACGCACTAAAGAGAGAGAGAGAAAAAAAGAAAACTTATTGGAAAATGTCACATACTTTCTCGCTACTTCGGCCAAGTTTATCGCCTAAACTGCAGTTTATTTCAAATTTGTCCATAATTTCAAAGAAAATAGTCAACTCTCTCTCTCTCCCCGAAACTTTATATACTCTCTTGCTCACCCCCCTGCTGCTTTATTTTTCCGCTGCACACGAAAAATCAACGATTCTCAATTCGACCGCGCGCGCACGCGCGACTTTTACTTCTCCTCTCTTCGTTTATATAACTTCGTTACCGCGCGTCTTCTCAGACATTCGATAAACACAACAACTTGGCAAATTAATAATTGACACAATCGCGTGATAATTGCCTTGGCAAGGCCGACCGGCAACTTTCCTTGGGGGTAAAATCAAATTACCGCTAATTAAATGTCAATTAAAGTTTAATGCGTCGAAAAGATCCTGTAATAGGACGTAAAATATATAAAAGATCGAGACGCGGTAGGTATAAGTAAACAGTACCGGCGGCGGTGGCGGAAAAGCGTGCGGATGCTGGAAAAAAAACAACTTCAAAGGAAGTAAAACACGGAAAGGGAGAGAAAAGACAAATACGACGAAAAAGCCAATAGCATCGCACGCGCGCGCTCGCGGCACACTAGAGTATAGAAGGGATTCGAAAGTAACGCTGGGGAGAGGGAAGACAGAGAGAGAAAGAGAGAATACAGAGGAAGAAGATGGGTACCTTCGGGGCGGTATTAGCGGTAGACAGTATTCGAAAAGCGAAACTTTTCATAAGTAATAAGACAAAATTGATCCACATACATACGTCTGTACAGGGGAAGGGTTTGCTCGTGCCACGGTATTAGAGTTTTATTGTTAATGTTGATATTTCCTACAAGTTAATTATTGTGATTTTGAAAGTACGATGATGAATTGTGTAAACCGATAAATGAATTTACAATTGTAACTTCAAACTTCGAAAATCTATTAAAAAGATACTTTATATGATTTTAAGGAAGAAACAACTCAGGTTAATCAACTCAGTATACAACTACATAAAAAACGCTATTGATTTTTCACCAGAATCGTAATTTTTAACTCGAGTATCGCCACTTCCCACAATCCACGCAGTATAATAAGATCCTTTAGATTGACTGACAGCTCTCCGTACAATTATCAACATCATCACGTTAACAAGCTATCGACAGGTCTCGGTGGATCCCGCGGGCAGCGCTTACGCAACTCTCTCCCAAGAGCTATATACCATATATTACCATCCATCGCCAACTATACGAAAATTAAAACTAATTCCCCATAATCACGGTCAATTACAATTAAGAAAATACACATACACTCAAGTGAATTACAATGCGCCGGCGGGGTTTTCCAAATCACCGTTCCTAATTTCCCTATACCTCCGCCGTAGCATCTTCTTCTTTCCCGCAATCCCGCCAATCAGCACACACGAGCACCCCCAATGTACAGGCGTGCACGCATGCATACATCCGCGCAGGCAGCGGGGAAAACCTCGGTAAACACACCGCACCGCTATAGGGTCGAGAAAAGGTATAGGATAGGTAAACGCTCTCTCCCCGCGAGAAAGAAAGCAAACAGCAGCGAAGAATACGAGTAGCCGTGGCGGCGGCGGCTACGACCCACACATACACTCGCCCGTGTAAGTATATGTACATAGAAACAGACGACGACGACGTCTCCCAGGCAGCGAAGGAGAAGAAGAAGAAGATAGCGCATATATAGGTACTGGCGCGTGCAGCTAGCGCGCGCAGGGTAGCTTTCGCGCGCGCGCGCTGGGTAACAGTGGTGGGGGTGCACGAGAGCAGGATGGTGAGATGGCCACGCGTTTGGCTCAGTAGCGCGCGACGCGCCATATGCGCCGGTGGTCCATTTGTCAAGCGGCTCGCTCGTTCTCTCCGATAATCGCGCACGTGCGTCTAACTTTTTTCCTCTCTCGTTCCCTTGGACACTGAGAGGCGTGCGTGTGCCTCTATGTGTATCATATATATCTACGTGTGAGTGAGGAGATTCTGTGTAAGCGCTGCAGGCTGCGGGAAAACTTTAGTCGAGGCCCGGATACCGCGAGAGTCACGTGCGCGAGCTTAGGGCTTGAGCAGCGCGAGCTTTGTATATACCCTTTAGCTCCGCAGGCGCGGCTTATTTTTCGGCAAGTGTGTAATAAACATTATGCGCGACGTCCCGGTGTATATTAATAGGAAGGCGCATTTTCATCGAGGAGGAAACGATGACGAGGAGTGAACTTTCTTGAGAGAAAAGAGTATATAATACAGTGTCGTTCGTGGTTCTATACTATATAAGTATACTGGAGTGAGCGAGGAGAGGATAATAATATATAATGGAGAGCCGGACCGATGGAAACCGACGTTGCTGAGCACTACCAGAAGAGGTGAGTTATATATTTCGCGTTTGTCGCCGTGTATGTAGAGAACCGTCTGATTGAACTGTTTGCTTTTATGGGTATGTATGTATGTAGATGTATGTGTACAGACAAGGGTTGTCGGGTTATATGGGAGAGAGAGAGAGAGCTTGCAGGCGCCGCGTGACGGCTCGCGTAATAGACTGTCGCAAGCGCGGCCGCGCGAGGGTTTAAAAAGTGTGTGGTTCTGCGCAAAGCGAAAGGAAAGAGAGGGAGCTGAAGGGTGACAGGTTGCGCCGGTGGATTTGGAATTGAATGCGTGGTGTATAGGATATGTGGGTGATTTTTATCGTATATAAGTTGCGGACGTGATTTTTATTCCGCGGGTGCAATATTGAATAATCGGTCTAGATTGTGTCGAATATGTATATAAGTGAATTAGTTATTTTTCGTTTGTTATATTATGCAGCGATGGTGAAAGTTGAAGATTTTGTCCGACTGCGCGTGTATAAAGAGTGACGTAAAGGTAAACTGTTTCCAGCTGGTATGATTCACGGAAGTTTCGTGCTTTTTGATCGCTGAAATATCTTTGAAATGTTTCAACGGGATAATTTAATTTACTTTGTTCATATGGAGAATAACAGCATAAAACTGCTTGACCACAACGATATTTTTTTTTTTGTATTTTTTGTCGTTCTGTTCAATTTGTTTTCATTTTCCTTTTTTTTTTTATTTTTATTTTTATTTTTGTGAAATATACTTTAGACATCTGTTGTTTTTAGTCATGCAGAAATAACTCGCGACTGCATTCATGTATAATAAAAAATAGAATGTTTGAAAATTAAAATAACGGAAAATCCAATGCTACGGCTCTCGCGTAATCGATGTAGGTATATATTCAGCAATAAACAAACTTCGAATATAACGAACTCGCTATATAAACATTAATTTACACGAACTTGATGTACAGGTAATACTCACCGCCGTAAAAATCGAATATTTACACCAACGGCAAAATTTTTACCAATTTTTGCTTTATTCTTCGTATACATTCATCGTAAATTGTTCCACCGTTTCCTATATAGAATTATTCATTCTCGCTTCCTCTTTCATCAAAAACAACCGCGTTCATTTTTCCCGCTGGTGCGCTTATCCTTCTCCTCCCCTATACCAACCAATTAGCAAATTTACTACCCCTCGTATTAAATATATATATTACATTATACCTTTACCACATCGTTCACTAAAGCGCACGAAAAGAAATCGGATTAATATATAAGCCAGAAGCACGAAAAGCGGAGGAAAATTCCGCGCTATCTCACTTAAGAATAATGAACAGAAAGCGGGAGGGTATATGAATGGTCAGCGAAGGTCTAATTTTGGAATACCGCTGAAAGCTCGCGAAATTCTATGGCTCCTCTCGGCACGCTCTATCTCTTTCTCCCATCCCGCCGCACACGGCGAGGGCAATACATCGGGAGTCGAGTGATTATTCCCCAATTGAAAAGCACTTGACGGGCATTTATCGTCATAAACGCGCGAACAAGAGAGCGAGAGAGAGAGGAGCTTATACCGGTCGGGGCTCAACCTCCTCCTCCCCCCCGGGATTCCTGTATAGCTAATAATCGCGTATTACACGGCCCGCCGGCGTCGGCAAATCCGTACGCAGTTCGCTATATCCTCCTTCTCCTCCTCGTCTTTGATGTCGATGATTTATCCGCGGCTTGATTGAACGATCAATGCGACTCCCGCAATGAGATTAGAATAATGAAACGCGATATATCTGCGTCTCTCGCGCAGTGTCACGCGGTAGGGCTCTCTATTATCATTCAGCGATGTTGTATAGTTGTACACGTTTCTGTGCGCGCACGCGGACGAGCGAGTCGTGTTTCGCGACTATCGCTGTTAATTATTATAACCACGAATACCTAAATCAGATAAAAGGGACGACTATATAATATCGGTGCAGGAATGATATTCGTCAAGTCGTGTTAAAGACTGATATGTTTGTGTTATGCAGTGAGACGACGAATGGGTGTGTTTGTTTTCGAGGAGGATTGAGAGATCGATGGTCTAATAAAGAGCTACGTGGTGATTCATTATGCGCGAGCGCGACGGCGAATGAAGTAATAAGCGATAGCCGCGCGCTTTAATGATATATGCCGTATGCAGAGGGAAGCTAGAAAACATCGCAAGCAGTGATTGCGCGTGCCGCGGGGAGAGATTGCTTGAATGAGTGCATAGTTTGAGAATGCAATTAGATAATTACGCGGTCTTGAGGCAACTAGAGAGAGAGAGAGGGATCTGTCATTTTTCACTAATTAAAAGAACAAGTTTGTTCCATGTTTACAGGGTAAGCGCGATGTGTATATTATAATATGAAGAACATTAATTATCGGGAAATTTTATATATAGTTGCAATGCTATATTCTATATACTATAATATATACGTTGACAAAATGTTCATAGTGCCATGCGTTCATTGTACGGAGACCGCATAACTATACTTGTACAAAACAGCTTTTAGCTATGCGAAATTCAAACGGCTATATGCTCATTGTTAAGTAGAGTAGGCGCGTTTTACAGTAGAAAAGAGGGCTTCTTTTCAAATTCGAACAGTTACTTTACTCTCTCGTCGCTCTCTGCGCGCGTCCGGATAAAAGGGGTCAGAACTTCTTCTTCTTCTTTTTTTCGTTCCTGCCCCGTGTACATTCATATATATATATTTTCATTTCGTACACGAATATACTTATCCGAGATTTAACTTTTAAACTCATATATATCCGTACTCGTAACCGCTGACCTTAATGACACTTGGGCGAGAAAATTTCTTAGCAAACTTGTTCAAAGTTTTACATGCACGATGAAAAGAAAAAAAGTCCGCGCGCGAAAAGTCCCAAAAGACAGTTAAATAAGTCCAATGAAGAAAGAAACACACGTATAGATAGATCGGTATAACTGAAAACTTTCTTTCTTTTCCCCTCCTCTAAACAGATCGTCAATATATACGGCGCCGAAACCTCTTTTTCCCACAAAAGCCCCGAACAAAAGAACGCGCCGCTCGTCTATTCCTCCCGCGCATACAAAACATCACACGCCGCGGCGCTATACGCGGAGATTATCACCGCGCGCGAGCGAACGGAAAGCTGTGTGTACGCGCTATGTATATACACACATACAGGCATATAGTCTGTCTAATTAGGCGATTGACTGGCTTATTAATGAGTTGTCACGCACCATATATACGCGTACGGCAAACATCTGTACACGAGTGATATATAATACGAGTGTATATAAACCACAGGATTTTGACACATCGCGCGCGGCAACTGGTTGCGCGTCTTATTAGACACTTCTAATTGTCCGTGTATTTCAAGCCGCGCTGCCGCAATTATATTCGGTCGCAAGAGAGAGAGAGAGAGCGAGTTTGAGTTACAACTTATACCTATAATATGTATACGCAATTGTTAGCGGTTATCGGAGCGATGGATTTATCTATTGTTCTTGAGGCTGCGGCTGCCACACAGCACACACGCATGCATGTATGTCTATGCGGTCTTATCGCGGCTCGGGAATTTAATTAGTAATTTAATTGCGGCGCTCTCCCTCTCTATGTGCGCGTAATTATTACGAAAATTTAGTTTTAATGAGGCGCGGACGCCCGCCACGATTATCGTAGACACACACGCGCGTGTGTGTTTCGTGTGGTCGTTCGGACGCGAAGTTTGATTTTCGCGGGCAAACGAATACGCGCAGGTGATCGATAAATTCGACATGGATATATACATATTACAGGTATATGGTTTGAGTATTAAGTTACGTCGTTGATGACCCAATTGAGCAGAGATTGTTATGCGCACTGTTATCCGCGGATTAGATTAGTAGGTAGGTCGCGTCGCGGGTTATCTATCGATCAGAGTAGCGCTCATTACTCATTTACACGACTGTGTTTCCGTGATTGTCGATATATATATATTTTAGTCGTCACTTATACATCAATAAATAACTACTACCTGAATTTATTTTGAAAATCATGCAAATATCGTTCCATTATTATAAAAGTTAATTAGCATATTTATATAGGTAACTCTATATATACACACGTAAGCAGGTGACGCGAGTCTTTGATTGACTGTTTTGAAAGAAAACCTTTTTTCCATGCAGCGCGCGGAAGAAAGACCCTCGGTATATAAGCCACCGGAGTCGTCGACTACAAGAACATTCCTCCGCAGCGGCAAAAAATCCCTGTATTATACACAAAAAAAAGCCCGTCCAGGTCGAATCGCCGACACTTGACAGAACCCGAGCGCGGCTCTAATACACACCGAGGCGGAAATGAAAGAGCAGCAGCGGCTTTTTCCCAACTTTTTTCACTCGCAGCCGATCGGTATTTACCATTCGAAGTTTCTTGGCCCCTATACCCTCTTGTACGAAAAAAGGGAGCCGGGTATAATAATCGACGCGCCGGTTTATATCGGAATCGAGTTTACGAGAGTTTATTCAGCCTGGATTTGGGAAAATATTCGCCGCCGCTGAGGAGGACAATAGAGTCGAAGCACAGCAGCGGGATTTTACGGGCGTGCGATCGCGCTTTTTATTGCAACGGCTCGAAGCTCTCTCGTCGCGAGTAATTAGCGCCGCGGATTAATTTCGAGGGATATTGCAGATGATGCGGACTTTTTTCTGTAAGGTTGACTGTGGTCACACGGTGGTGGTACTAATTTGACCAGGGATGGGATAAATATACATATATATATATATTATACTATGTATACGTGCGGTTATTTTTGGGAAAAGTCGAAGCGAGGTAATGGGTGTATGCGGTTCTGGTAAATTTTGGCGAAACTTTATATCACAGCTGTAATGAGTTTAAGTGAGTTTGTTATTTTTGGAACTCGTGTTGATTATAAGTTCGAAAAAGAAGATGAAAAATACACACTAGGAGCATAGTTTAGTATGAAAATTACATTACGATGTCTCGTAAAGCTACCACAAACCGTAAAAAATCATGATGAAACTTACCATAATTTACAGTAAATTTACCAATGCAATATTTTACCTACATTCAAAAACAATTTCTTATAAAATGTATAACAAATATTTTTCAATTTTTAGAATCCGCGGTATAGTTGCTTCACGAGTGTCACCATGGTAATTTTTGTAATCTTTACGAAAACTGTTATCTCAGTGTAGGGATATATGAACATCTAGCTAGCATGAAAAGCCCCACGAGTATTTGCACATCATTACAATGTTTATTCCCGGGCAAATTTCGCCGTTTCCAGGTCATATTTGCGCTCGAGATTTTCGAAAATAAACGAATAATCGGAATCACGCTACGGCATATACGAATGCTCACGCTGCTCGGGCGGAAATGAAATTTATTTTCGCAACTTTTCCCTCTGTTCCCGCGCCCACGTAGATAATACCCTCTGCGTGTTACACCGGCAACAAAACTCTAAATTTCATTCTCCCTCTATTTTTCTATATACCTCAATCTTGCAGGAATGAAAATTATCGTATATATTTTTCGGCAAATAGACAGGCAAAAAAGCCTCTCGCGTTACACGCACGTAGCGCGACGCGTGCGCGATAGACCGCAGAGGTTCATCTCCATTCTCAGTTTCGCGGGGAAATTTCCCGCGGTATATATACGCAGCGCAAATTGGAGTGGCGCGCGCGTTTCGCATCATCGTTATACTTCTCTCCCTCTCGGGGATATACACAAGCAAAAAATCTACGTTATATCCACGAACGCCCCATTTAAAACTAACTAATCCAGCGCTAGCTTCCGGACATTACATGTATTCTACGTAAAAAGATGGACCTTTCATACGTCTATCGCGGACGCGCGTATAAAATAGCGCCTGGAATAAAAAAAAATGAGAGAACGTCATGGAGCTGTTCTCGGCGGATTATTATAGAGTTTTCATACATCAAGCTCTCACGGAGGGTTTGGCCAAAGGCAAAAGGAATAATTGGCCGCGAGGCTCGCTACGACTGAGTGACAAATTACACGACACCCCGACGTTAATTATCGGATAGTTGCGCCCGGCGAATTGGGAATCGCGAATAATAGGTCTGCCAGATAAATCCACCGCTACTGCTACATTTTCCTGCGTTTTCAATGCTCGCTTCAAAACGCGTACGGATTTGATTATTTTTCCCCAGGTTGAATGATAGGAAAAATCTTCCGCAAATAACCCCGAATCCATACATCACACGTTATATACACTAAAATTTGTCTCGCGTATATATAAATAATTCCCTTCGTTCGCATTCATCCGCGTAATATTCCCCATCGTGTTTCATCACCCCAAATCCCCACCACACTTTTCGAATATTATATATATAATATCTATCTCTGCATCACATACATTTCTATAGCTGCATGTTCTATGAAAAGCCACCACCCACACATTATAGACACACGCACATCCCGCGCGACCACAAAAACATTTTTACACTCTTCATCAAAGCTCGAACCTCTCTCATACTATACTCCCGTTCGGCCACATTTCTCGAAACCACACACATACCCGCACACTGCATAGCATTCCGCCTATTTATCCCAAAACACAGGGCTCGCGCCAAAAAGCTCGCGCACCACCGCGAGATAGAGAGAGCGACCGCATCGCACGCGCGTATGTAACAATGCCTTGCTCCGGCAAGGTAGCCCTCGCTCTCTCGTAGTATCTTGATAGCAACGCAGCCGACCGAATAGACGAGTACGTGCCAGTGTCCAGAGACCACAGAGCACGTAGCACAGCCTCGCTGCGGTGTGTATGTGGCGCCGGATATATAATCGGCGCAGGGAGACTATAGCCAGCTCTCGCACCCACGTATATAGTACACGCATGACGCGTGCGCGTAAAATGTTTGCCTATTACTGCGCTGTTGAATGGTCGCCGTGTCGACGCGCGGCTTTTTATCGCTATGCGGGCTATATATATGTATTATATATATACCTCTTTCGGCGCGCGGCCGCCGATGCATATCTATACATGAAAGCCTGGCGACACACGTCAATGGATTTTGGCGAGCTCTCTTTTCCATTTGAATAAGCCGTAGGCGCGAGTGGAAAAATCGCGGAAAGGGTTTTTCTTCTTTTTTTGAAAGAGAGGGGTTTTTTTTTAATCTTCGAGCACGACCGACCGCCTTGTCGGGCAGATTTCAGGTAGGGCTTGATTAACGCGAGAGGGTATTTGTGTGTGTATATAGAGTCGGTCTCTGGCGGACGCTGATACGAGGGTATATAGAGAGGTTTTATACGCCGCTGTGCTTGCGTTTGTTTCGTGGAACAAAGTGTATGCGGATATGCTGAGGGCACGTGCACGAGATTATATATATATACCATTAGGCACGCTTGGCTTTTCGAGAGAAAGGTGCGTGAATTTTTTTTTTATAATATTTTTCCGTTTGTGTATAGACGGAAGGTTTAATTTGGTGGATGGTTTGATGCGCGATTAACGTTATATGGGCGCGTATCTATATAATATGTACGTGTGGAAAGCTGCAGATTGCATCGCGACTCACTCGAAACAAAATGTTTTTCGGTCTGAATGCGGAGAGAGTTTGTACACACATGGTAAATGATATGATTAAATTAATATGCGAAATGAATGTATGTATACATACATACGTCTGTGTAAAGTTGAAGAGCGAGGCGAGTAATGAAATAGCGTTTCTGATGTAAAATATCCATTTATTTATGCGCACACATACAGATACACATATAATATATGCTCCAGTTCTCTTAATTAAAAATAAAACGATATACCTTCTCGCCTGTAAATTGACAGGTCGTGAAATGCATTTTATCAATGTAGATCTGTTCTTTCAACAGGATCCCACCTATTATAACGTATTTATATACTTTTACAAACAATACCGCGTAGGGCTTACTTTAGATCGGTAACATCCCGCAACTTGCAAGAGCAACTCGAGCAACTTTCCGCTGCGCGCATATATACACATCACACGTGTTGAACAATCCCCCGGTATAGTAGCGAACTTCCCCGATGTTAAACGAAATTTCCTGTGCTTCGGCTAGACGCGCGAAGCGAAGACAAGAGCGGTATGTATAGTTCGCCGCGTCGTATACGGCTGCTTCGCAAAGTAAAAGGAAAAAAAGAGAGATTCGTTCGGTATAGCTTATCAATTTCAAATAGCTTGCCTCTTTGCGCTTGTAAGTATGTTTATTTAGCGGTCCTAGGTATGAACACGATATTCGTGTGTATATCTACGCAAAGAGAAAAAGAAGAAGAAAACGCATAGATATAAAGAAGAAGCTTGCGGGTATACGGGCATATACACAGTGCGCGCGCGATTCAAATGAACTTCTTCAGGGGTTCGCACACTCCGCGGCGTGGCGCTCTCTACTCTCGTTAACTTCGCTCGCGAGCTATCCTAATATTCCGACTTTATTTCTTTCTACCCTCTTTCTCTTCCTTGCGGACGGCCGCGCACGTTTGCCTACTTTAGGATTTTTTGCTCTCTTACATGCTCTTGTCGACGCAAAGGGTGTGTGTTTGTGAATACATGTCCGTGGGCGGTTTGTGTTTGGGAGAATTTCCGGAAAATTCCGGAACAATTTTCAGACGTGTTCTCGTAGTGTGAAATAAATGTTTTTTAAAGTCTCTTTGTCGATGTAACAATAGATTCTTTATAATTAAATGTATAACGGTTTTATATACCGATTTTTCGAAATATAATAAGATATACGTGCATTTTACTGGAATAGTCAGAAGTAGTGTAATAACGTCCAAATCGTGAGATATTATTACAAAACAATTTAAACTTATAAGAAGTTATAAGAAAAACATTTTTTTATTTTAATTGAATACAAATGATTTCTGATTTTACAATCAAATCGATGAAATTACAAAACAACACTTAACACACATAACACTTTATATAAATAGTTATTGAGTTAAAAACTGACGCTATTATTCTTTTATTTAAACACTTAGATAAAATATATAAATGGCAATAAATCAGCGTTAATCGGGTCCCAGCGCGGTGTGTGCGCCAACGCTATATATTGGCCGAGCGAAAGCACGCCAATAAAAACGCCAGCGAAAATCAATTTTCCCCGCTCCATTCTATTTCCGGAAGTTAACTAACGCTATCTTCATTACTCCCTCTCTCTCTCTCCCACGCCCACTACTATATACCTCTACCTCCCTATATACAGACGAGGACTTTCTCTCGCAACCTCGACCGAACGCGGCGGGTCTCGAATTTCGCCCCGGGCCCTTTTCCTCCACGTCACGTACTATGCGGCGCGACATTCCTCGCTGCGCGTTACGGCGCGCGGGGGCTAGGTATATAGACAAAAAAGCCCAAACTCCCCGCGCACATCGACGTCACAAAAACTAATTCGACGCGCTCTTTTTGCCTATACGTATATATATACAGGCTAACTACTCCCCCTGCACAGCCTGTTGTAATCTCACGAGGGCAATTAAAGTCTCGGGTTACGATCTCTCGCATGTCGACTTTGTTTTCCGTTTTCGGTGGTATAGAAGGGGGGGAGAGAAAAAAAGTCGTGGCGGCCAAAGGGTAAATAGTGTACCGAGATTTTTCGTGTTTGGTGGTAGTTTTTTCATGGAAAGAATGGGGTAACATGGCACGCGCGCGTGAGAGAGAGAATTATTTGTGGATGGAAGAGGAAGCGATATATATAATTCAGCGGCGCGAATAGTTCTTGGTTGATTAATTATTGACGCGATAATGGAATATACGGTATAAGTAGCCGGCCATTAAACATTCAGCGTTCGCGGCGGAAAGTCGAAGTTATTCGCCCGGGTAATTACAATGAAACTCACTCTCGCCGCGGATCATACAATGCGCAGTGATTGACGCAATTCGTTGCAAAATTAATAAGACATCCTCTCTCTTTCTCGTCCTTTCTCTCTCTTTCTCACACAATCTATAAATAGGAGACTCTCGCCCGGAAAAATCGCAGAGCCGTCGTAGGTCGTCGACAGCGCTGTGTAAATTAAAAGGCCATTATCCAGTTACGTCACAATGAAGGAAAATTTTATTTCACCCCTTCTTCTCGTGCGCGAATATATACACGTATCGACGTTTTATCGGGCAGATGCGCGCGGACACTATTTCAAGGGATGCCACGTATGTGTGTATATATATATGACATAATTAAATCACGACATCCGACGCGAAACGTCAATAAAGAGCGCACTTTTCCCGCGCTTATGTACTCACACAGCCTCTCCGGTTACCACAGCCCATATAGACGAGAAGTTGATTAAATCGAGAAGGAGTAAGGGTATATGTTCTTCTTCAACCGGACGTCGAGTAGCTCACGCTCGCTCGTTCGTTCGCTCTCGCTATTTATAAACGCGGATTAGCCTCATCTTCAGCGGCTGCAGCTCGGATTCGCGCGTCTATACTCGCCTTTTTACCCCCGCGCTCGCTAGCCTTTTGTTCTTCTCTATCGTGCTTTTGCACGTTTGGTTTATGTGCGAGCTTTTGTGTCTGTGCGCGTATATGTGCACGTGTGTGTATGAGTGAACCCACAAAAATGTATAACGAGATGGAAAGGTTAAATTTTGTTTAACCACACCATTTGGTTTTGATTTTTTAACTTTTATATATATATTTCGATAATAAAGTGTCGTTTTTTCGACACAAGCATTATTCTGAAAAATCATTTCAAAATACCCTATTTCAAACGCGAATCATTCAGTTGTAAAGGGCCAAAAATAAACTTTCAAAAGAGAAAAATAAAACATAAGATTTTTTGTGTCAGTTGACAGTGGAGCATCAAAGCAATTACAAAATATCGTGCAATTGAAACCGTACGCATGACAATATTTACTCATGTATTTTGTGGGAAATAAATAGAAACTTTTTAAATGTATTTTGATAGTAATATATTTGTGTCGAAATTATATCACATATGTTTTTTAATAGTAGAACATTTTTTCCATACATCACATGACTTAATAGAACATCATTCAAACAAAATTTAATGATGCTCTGTTACGAAGTTTTGTTAAACTTTTATGGATTTGTTCATATACATCTAGGAATACACACGTAAAGTCGCTGCGCGTTCTTCTGTAGTGTTTTGACTGCGGGGAACGTGTACGGATAGTATTTTCAAATAAAAAAACTGAATTATTTGTAAATAAATTTTATTTTCCTGTTTGGAAATACGACCGCCGCAATATCTATTTCTGGCTATAGGTTGTAAAAGCAAACGTTTACCGTAAAATGTATATAGATAAAAGGTAAATGTACTTTATGGTTTACCAAAAGCCGATATATAAAAAACGCCTTTTGACCAAATTGGGTAACGTATTGCCTGATATTTCAAATATATTCAAGAAATAATAAAAAAAATATTCTTCAAATTTTAAAAAGAAATAAAATTTATATTTTTAGTTTACAAAAATACTTTATTTAAATAGTAGTTTAAAATAACACTATACTATATAAATATCACTGATGTACCAGGCACTACTGTGCACCGTTGGGCACCATTCAAATTTTCTTTTCCTTAGCATCATGTATTAGCACGTATTTCTCAGTTTCAGTATAACAATATATAAAATTTGATATAATAATAGCAATACTTGTACATACTATTTTTCATGAATTACGTAAATTATAGGTAGGTTAAAACGTATTTTGCTTATTTTAATATAACTATAAACAGTAAATAAAATCTCGACATACTATAATTTAATTGCAATTGCAATTTAATAATGCAATTGAGTTTCAAAACATATATGTTTACTACTAGCAATCTATATAGTTATATCGTTCATCATAAAGCGAAAATCGCACGAAAAAACGAAACTCTCACAAAGATTTGAATACCATTCTGAGAAACTTTCAAACGATTTATATTTTTATATTTGTATATTTTTCACATTTTGCGATTATAAACATGTTTATTCTGATAAATCAAGGATTTATTTGGAGATAAAATTTTTCAACTTATAATAAATATTAACTTTATAATAAAAATAAATAAAATGGTCGGTTATGTCTTTCAAATTCATTCTTTAACAAATATTCTTTATTTTCATTATAATAGGAATAAAAACTTGAACGAACTTCACGTAAAGTATTTCAATTTCAACTGCAGCTCCTGTAAATTGAAATAAATTAAAAGTACCTATATACTCGGCGAATTCACTACACGCACTGTACAATGATATCAAATTAAAAGTAGCAAAAGTTACAAAGCCAGATATTCATCCACCTCATCGCGGGATTATCGACATAGCTTGCCAGTATCTGACACACATTCTGCTGCAATTGCACTCTGCAATCCGCGCATTTTCTCCTTTGGCCGAAAGTTTTTTTTTCTCAACTTCCACCCGGGTATTCTCATTTATCATCCTTACTCAATTTTATCGAGTATTGCTCGAAGAATAGCTCACCTTTTCTCTCTTCTGGCTCTTATCACTCGTGCTTCTTTTCACTTCTCCTTTAACTTACTACATACCAAACCCTATTAAAAGTTTCGTTGTACATCTCTCGAGCCGTCTAATACATTTTACTTGCTTCGCATTTGCATTCAATACCTGCGAGGAACACGCAGAGAGAACGAGAAAGAGACAGAGAGAGAGAGAGAGAGAGAGAGAGTTCATGCAAGATAATTGAGAAACAAAGACGATTCAACAAAGGATTTTACGGTCGTTAATTATGTTTCGCATTGCGGCCGTTTGCATTTATGAGCAGAACGCATACGGTGACCTGAATAATTATAACATTTTGCAAGGACAAAGCCGATTTTTTTTCAGAACGCGCTAATTACACACCGTTGCACTGACTATATATACGCCAATTTCGCATTTACATTATTATAATAATTCTACGAGCGTAAAGTCGTATTTTAATGCGATTACGATATTTAACAATAACATTTCAAAAACCAATATGTGACATTCATCATAAATTTACATAGAGGTCATCGTGGAATTATACCTTTACATTTTGATATCTAATTTTTCCGTAAAAAAAAAGGAGATTGAAATACGAATATTGTAAATTAAGTTATATCATTAAAAGATAATTTATTTAGTATTAGAGAAAGTAAGCCAAGGTAGAAGTTTCTAAACCCATTTTGATGGATTTTTATCGTACAGCGTTTAAATTCTTTGTATTTTGTGGAATTATAGCCCAAAGAATTGCAAATATAAAAATTAAATATATATATACACACAATTAACCTGCTCAATTTGATGATTTTTTTTAGGTTTTTTTGTGATTTTTGGCATTTAAAAATTATTTCTCCAAATAATTTTTATATATTTGCAAACTCTTTGAGCCAACTGCACAAAATATAAAGAATTTAAGCTTCATTCAATAAATATCCATCAATCAATTTTAAATCAAAGTTGCAGCAAAGTTAAAATATTGAAAATGCTGAAACAAGTCACCTTTTTTCACCTGTCAAAATTAGATATGAAAATCCAAAGGTATACGAAATCCGAAAAACAATCCTATAAAAATACAAACCTTTCGGCTATAATCCATTCACTTTCCACACGCCATTCCGAAAATCTCCGAACCAAGAAAACATCAAAGCCCAATTCACACTCTTCCTTCCTTCCTTCCCTATATCAATGGCGACCTCTGGCTAAATCGGCCCCTTTTATTCGCATTCCGTGCCTCTCTCTTCATCCGTCCTTCCTTCTTTTTACTTCCCCGCCTTTCCGATCCTCGCGGTAACCGTCGCGTCGCGTTCTTCTTCTCCGCGCTTGCACACACGAAGAGCACGCGAGTCTGATTGGGAGAAATAAAAAGCACTCTTTGTTTCCGATGTTTTCCCGAACGTCACGCGTTCCCCCTTCTTTTTTTATACGCGTCGTCGCGCTTAATCAGGTCGCGCACGGATAAATTTTCTCTCTCTCCCGGAATCGATACGCTCTCGAGGTAGCTATAACGGCGATCCGAATGATGAGCGGGCGCGCATAGGACCGGATGTAATAAGAGTTGTAAAATCTCGGCGGCACAGCGGCTCTCGTTCAGTTTTACACCGCGTGCGCGCGCCCGTCGCTCTTTTATGTTCATGTGCAGCAAGGATCCGCTTTGTCGATTCGAAGAGAGAGGGAGATGAACATTACCGGGACTACGGTATATATACGTTATGGAAATTCAAGCCGGGAATAGGACGGGGCTTTATGTTTAAAAATAAAAAGGAATCGCCCGGATTGCCAATCTGCGAAATTCGTAAAAAGGGGGCAGACTGTGTTTTATATTAAATGTAAATCAAAATGTATTTAAAGATTTTTTTTCATTTCGAGGGCGACAGATCGAATCGCGATAATTGAAATACATTTTATATATATATAATATCAGTTTCTTCGAAAAAGCCGGCGTTTTTCGTATTTTTCAATGGATAGCCTACGGCGCTTCATATTTTTCGATAAAGTGTAAATAGATTTAGGCGCCCGCGTTATACAATAATACATTCCCGGAAAAGGTGCGCGCGTATATATAACAGATACAGTATGAATACACTGATCCGCTTTTATATCGCCTGTACATACGATGTTTCGGCAAATATAAAATACGCCCCCACAATGATATTTCTCTTTTATATACCCCCATTATAATCATTTTATCCGGGCGGCGGTGGCGGCGCGTTATTGGATCAGTGATTCAATTAAAAAAAAAGCCGTTTTTGCCGCACGTGTCGCGGCATCCTGCATCTATATATACATTATACGTATGTATATGCAGATGCACAGGGTACACGCATCCGCATTGCAGCCTCCGGTGCGTCGATCGATCCGCCGAAATTACACGCTGATGTCTACTTTAAATTATCGCAGGCGAGCATATATATGGAGGAAACCGTAGGTGGAGGGAGTCGGGGAGCGAAATGAAAATAAATATCATCCTCTTGAATTGGGCGAGGGAGAAAGGGTCATCGCGATGAATTTTAATCAAAGTGGTCAGCGCGCGCTCATTTGAAGTGTACATAATTCGCACGCGGCTTTCAATCGCGCATCAATGAGTGGAGTAGCCGCACTGAATTATGAATTCATCGATGCGAAAAGAAATTCATTCGCTACATACACCAGCACGATTTCTTTGGGAAAAAACTATATCATCGCCCGCTATATCTTCTTAAAATAAGCTACATTGAACAAGCTCCCGAAGCTCTATCGAGTGCGATGTTAGATCGTACAGAAATGTAATGTAATTTAATAATTTGTTCGAAATTGATGAAAATTGTATAGTTTATGTTTTGTATGCAGAAATTACACTAAATAAATGTGATTTTATTGTGGCCTAAGTAGTGTTTTTGGTTTTTTAAATAACTTTTTCATTACGATATCTATAGCACAATTATATGTAATTATTATTAGTAGAAGTGATAAATGACATTTCAGCAAAATCTATATCAAGCCAATAAAAAGCTATACAGTTTTTTTTTTCTTTTTCTCAAAACTGTGAATTTCAACTTAGGCCCTTGCCGCACGCAGCCCTTCAATTATGCATAAATTATACCAAGCTTTTCTAAATCGAAGGAAAAATCGAAGCACACGTATAAATACATCTCTCTTCTCCTCTCTTTCTCATTCTCGCGCTGTGTTGTCCGCGTCGGCCGCGACGCTCGTATATATTCTCGCGCGCAGGCCGGGGGCTAACTAAATCAAAGTCGAATCACAGGAAGTTTAAATTATTCCGGACACCTGGGCGCCCGCTCGTCGCGAGAGGTGATAATTCGTTCGCGCGCCTCTTTATATATTTGGCACTCGCGGGCCGGGGATTGATAGATCGATCGCATTTGAAAAAGGGGAAAGGAATTAAGAAGGATTTATATAGACGTAATTAGCCGCACGGCAAAAGTCACCGCGGCGCGGATTTGAAGATAATGAAGAAGAGCATTATTTATATGTCTTCAGCTGCGTTGTCAAGTTCTGCATTTTAATAGGAGTTTTAATTTTGATTACGATGAATTGATTCATCTTAATATGACTTTATCGAACTCAGCAGTGTGTATAATTTAAATACGGTAATGGAAAATACTTATAAGATTATCCGCAGGCTAGCTATTCGATGTCTCCGCGCAATACAAAACATTAAAGACACTCATTTAACTTTCAGTACTTTCGAAGTAATCCCAGCGGCCTCGCCTCTGCCAAAAACCCTTGACGCCAATAACAATAATAATTTGGCAAGCCGCCTTCTAATTAAACCCGTCAATTCCAAACGACCCGATAAGCCATTCCCACGGAATGCCTTCGCAAGAACGACGTTATATTTTATTTCTATATTGTATACCTCGTATAGAGAACACACACACACACATACACATTTACACATAGCGTGGTGGCTATTCATCATGATCAAAGTAACATCAGCAGCAAAGATCCATTGGCTGATTGACTAATTGAAGCGCCGCGGCTAATCCCCAAATCGATGTTAGTTGACTTGTCTCTATGTCTCTCTCCCTCTCTCGCATAATCATCATAATATGGCTATGCTTTGGTATACCGAATAAACCCTCTATGCAGGAAAATATGAATAAATATCGATGAATAAGGGCTTTGCACAGATATGGTTTAACTGCATCGTCACTATGTGTATCAATCTATATAAATTTTTTTCGTTGCAACGTTTACATCGGATTATTATACTATTCGGTCTTTTTTCTCGCGCTATTGAATTATAATATATACGCCGACGAGAATATTTAATTGACATTCGCGCATAATCCATCATATATACGCGGACGTATTAATACAACCGGAGCTCACTGAGGATCGGTTGAATTCTCGAATGGCAAAGGTTATAGAAAATTCATTTCACGGAACAGCGCGGCGTAAAAGCTTTTACACAAATTAAAGTCCTCTATTCTGATGCCTTATATCGAAACCAAAAAAAGAAACGTCATTAATGCAACATTTCCCGTGGATCGGTCGACTCTCAAAATACACTCTCACACCTGTCTCTCCACCATCGCTCTAAAGCTAATTAATTATCTACATTCTCATACTTCTCGCCTTCTTCTACAGTATCACACTATTCGCGTATAATAAGAACTTCGGTCACTTACCTCGCCGTAAATCCCTCCTATACTACACAGTTCTCCACCCTCGCGTCTACGACGACACACGCGAATTTCGCCGCTGCATCTAATTACGCCGGGCCCTGATTTATCGGCCGCCGGGGCGCGGATTTCACGCGCGGGGGCGGGCCATACAGTCGCTCTGAAAGGACACCATCCCCACGTACGCGCTCGCCTATATAGATAGGTATCTGCGCTGCTGTAATCCACACCTGGTCGCGCGATTAAGCCTCCGGAATGCGCGCGGCCGCCCTTTAATTAACTAATTGTCGATGATCATGCGCGCTTGGTCTGATAATAATTTGTACGGCGTCTATGTGTGTGTGTGTATAGATGCGAGTGATTGCGAGGCAAATATTTCGTTAGCTTTTATGTTGATTGATTCGCGCAGCGATTGTGTGTGTCTGTGTAAAGGCGTAGCGGCGGCTGCTTTGAATGCGCAAAGGGCTATCGCGGCATAGTGCGTTGCATGGGAGTAATTTTCGGGTGCATGATAGGAATAGGGTCGTTTTTCAAAGGGAGGTCGGTCGATGGTTAATGATAGAATGCAAACAATTGGTTATCGAGTATGTAGTGAGTGTATATTGAGAGGGAATATTCGTTTATGGTCATCAGCGAGTTTAAACCGCGGTTCGCCGGTTTATGTATAGATATTAACTATTAATATTAACCCGATTGATCGGGTTAATATTGTCGTTCTAAGTGGATTAAAGATTACCGATATAACTTATATTCCCGTGCATTGCGTGTTGATTGCTTTGAACCTTCTCTTTTTTATCTCTCTCCGTTGCGTTCGCAGCAGTATAATGGTGTACATCGTGTGTAACCATTTTTCCCATTTTTGTAATTTTTACTTCGTCAACAACGAGAAATAAAATAAAACAGATATATACACGTCACAGACGACATATTTTATGACACGTGCGCTTTAATTGCAGCGGAGTATAAAATAAAGAGCGGAAAGTAACTAGTATGGAGAGAAACAAAAAAAAAATACGTGCGGCCCTTTGCAGTATATCCTTTATCCTTCTGGTGGCAGCAACTGCAAATCTCGCGTGCAAATTGGAATTGCGCACACAGTAGTCCTATCCCCCGTTATTTTAGCATCAACATTAATTCGCTTAATACGGGCACGTCTTTCCCTTATATATGCATTCATTACCATCCCTCCTCTTCACCATCACATCACCAAACCCGAGAAATAACTGGCAGCACACCGTCGTCACACTCTTCAAGCCCTCAAGTGCCATTCCGTGTTCGCGCCCATATAGCGACACACACACACATATACACTTAAGCTGAGTTAAATCTGAATCCCGCGCACACTCAGTTATCGACTCTCCCTCTCTCTTGACTTCTTGGATGTAAATACGAGCAACGTTTGTGTGCGTGTGTGCGTAAGTATAGAGGTGCAGTCGCGGGGCACTTAACAATCGCTTAAAATAACCCGGGGAATGCCTCGATCGTATTGCGCTCGGCCGTGTGGCGCGCGACATACTAGACGCCGCTCGTCGTTGACTTTTTCATTAGCTGCACCTGACTGTATAGGCGTAACTCTTGGAGTCTTTAAAGAGGTACTGTCGGCAGGGAAAGTGGAATGAGAGAGAAAGAGAGAAGCGGATGAGTTTATCGCTGCGTTAATGGAGGCTCATTAATATTATGGAAGTTTAGGAGAGGTTACAATACGATGATTGTGGTTGTTCATGGTTTTGTAGTTTAGAATGATGGATTCTTATACGGTTTTTCGTAATGCGTCGCGTTAATTTTAGTGTTTTCTACGGTTTGGAAAAAAAATAGCTGTAGAGGGGGCTGGGGTAAAATCGGATACTATGGGGCAAAAACGAGATTTTCAATTTCTCGGTTACTACTAGTACAATCTATATATGAGAATGTCCTATTATCATTTTGTATACGATCGGCATGTCAATAACAGTCTCATGTTTACTTTCGAAGAGGTAAAAGATTTCTTAGCTCGCTATATACCATGATCATTGTAAAAGTCATAGTGCGTATATTCTTTCTGTAAGCAACCGTATTCTTTCAGTCAGTCCATAACCTTATTACTTATGTTATACCGAATAATTAGGAGTAATCCCGTTACTCAATTTTACTTTCAATAGAAAAAATTTAATAATAATTACTGTTTTTTTAACTTTGGGATAAAGAATAATGTAAGTATTCGGTTTTACCCCGAAATTTTTTTTTTTATGGGATAAGATCGGATACTTTCGTAAATTTCTATAATAACATTTTTTACAAATATTTTTTTTGCTAACCAAAACGCTTTTCAGTTACCTTAATTTAAACTAAAAATAATTCTAGTGTTAAATATATTGTTATTATTTTGTTATCTGCTTTTAATAAACAATTTCCAAAAAGTATCCGATTTTACCCCTATATTTAAATGCATCGACTGAAACTATGTACGAATTCGCTTGATACTGCCTACACCCGTAACTTTATCGTGTGCCGAGAACAAAATAGTCACGTCGACCCTTAACTAAATTACGCAGGCGATGAGATTTTTTAGCGCACGTAAATAAAAAATTCAACCCGCCCCTCGAAAACTTTTTCATAAAACCCCCTCCGCGATAAAACAGGCGTAAAATAAAAAAATTTCACACGACAACGGCCCCGAAAAGTGTAAAAAGTGCATTCAATTTTGCAAGCGCGCATCTCTCCAAACTATACACCCTGTAAATATATCGAACTTACGCGAACTTCTCCTCTCTACACACATCTATGCGTATACACTCGAACGAGAAAAACTTTAAAAACAAAAAAAAAAGACCGCGTTCATAATTTATCGCGCCGATAAGTGCCTCGTAAAATCACGATAAAAACACTCTTCCCCTCCTCTCTTCCACTCGATATATACGCGCGCGACAAACCGGAAGCAGGAAATACCTACACGAGTAGCTTGCTCCTCCGATGTCTGCGTGTCTACACGTGGCTTATACTTAAAGCGGCTGCAGTCGCTATACATGTTTACGGCCTCTCGGGCGCGCTTGTCCTTACGCCACTTACAACCGTCGACACGCCGTATATACACGCGGCGCGCGAGTACTTTTCCGAGGCTAAAATTAAAGTCTGCCTTATTGCCGGCTAATAGCGCGCGACTAAATAAACAGCGACTATGCGTATACGTAAATCAGTCCTCATATCACTCGAGCGAGCCGCGATTCCGAGACAGAGGCGCGTCAAAGGAGAGGCGTAATGTTCTTTGACAGCCACGAGCGGTTTTAGTAATTCGCACTTTGATTATATTATATACTTACATTCGAATTTGATCGGCGTGTGCTCGCAGATACTGAGCAGTGTGTCATTTTCGACGAATGTTTGTTTTTTTTTCTTTCTCAACACTTACTATACATATAAACTTTCGCGCGATAGATTACGATGAAAGATTAAAAGGGGATTCCGTTATAAAAGCCACGGCATGGAAAGTATTCCAGTGATCTGTAAAAATTTATCCACCATAATGGAAAACTTTGCAATATGTCCATTACCGATCGCTCGCTTATTCTCGCACCCCTCTATCGATCAATCTTGAAAATCACTTTAAACTTGACTCTTTGCCTCTCGACCGACAAAAAAATCGCACAAGCGACGACAAAAAGTCACTCACTCTCAGCGACTCTATTACAACCGCGCTGCAGGCTTCGGAAATCGCGGAATCGCAGTCGCGGCTAATCTGGTAATTCGATTAATTATGAAAAGCGAGAGGAAGGGAGAGTATATGAATCGAGTCGGAGCCGCGCGAGGGCTATTGAAAGTTTCACGCCTGCGGCGCGCGCGATTCCGCAGCGAGCTACTAATGCGAAATTGAGTCCTTTATTATTCGAGAGAGCCGCGCTGGATTATCTCGGAACGACAGCCGTGCGGAAGTTCGTGTGTATTAGAAAGGTGGAAGTGCAGCGCTGATGGAGTGGCCGTGCGAAATGATTTTTGCGCGCAGTCGCCTCGCTCGCGGTCGTAAAAGAACTCGGTGACGCTAGGTTTCTATCTGTCGTCTGGCGAGGAATCGACATTTTTCAAAGTTGTATGAAAGATTGGGCTTGATGTTATATATGATAGTACTTTTTCCTTTGCGTCTTAACTCGTATAATTGAATTCGGAGACCACCTCAAACTTGAATTATACATAACGAATATATAAAGCTGATCGTTCTTATATACGTATACAAAAAGTTGCGAGAAATCACGCGTTAATTCGATAACGAATTTCAAACGATCAGCACGGCGGCTACCTAACTACGCTATTCTCATGCTAAATAAGCGACAATCACTGCGTTAAGAAAAAAAAGCTTTCTCTTTGATAACCCCAGTAGAACCCACAATCACCCTCCAATGACTTTAAACTAAATCACGCCACTCTCTCTCTCAAATCCAACGCTAGATTAATATAAAGCCCTACTGCCGCCACCGTCCATTCTGCATCTTCGACATCAGCGTCTCTCTCACCAATATCCCAGTCCTATATATACTAATCCGCTAATCCTCCTCACGCTCTGCTCTCACCGCGCGTTAAAAGGCAATATCCGTAACCAGATCATCGCCGCGCAGACGGCTGCTGCTGCTGCTCCACGACAATAAAGCGCGCGCAGCTTTTCAATAGAGGCGCACACACAAAAAAAAACAATCGGAGCGCTCGCAAACCCCCCGCGCATAACGACACCCTCGGCGCCACTTGCGCGCAGATGGGCCGCCGCGCCGGTGCAGACTGTGTATGTATAGAAATTATATTGACTGTATACGAATGTATATATGTATGTACGGGATGGCGAATTATGCGGGTGTCCTATGGCCGAGAGAGATGACAATCGGACGGCGGCGTGCAGTGCGCGCGTCTGTGTAATGTGCGATGATGCGCTTTGAGGCCGGCGTTTGTTGTTGGCGGAAAATCGAGTGAGGTATACAATGGGCAAGTATGTGTGTGAGAGAGTTGAGGACGGAAAGATTGATCAAGGTGCAGTTTCGCAGGCGGTGCTTTGTTGCTCGGGATGCTGTCGTTTGATTGGCGCGTATGTGTGCTGGATGCGGTCGGAATGATCGATAATAAAGTGGTGAAATCGTCTAGTCGCGCGTCGATGAATTATTTAGAATTATATATAATGTATTTGTTGAAATTGAGTGGTTGTTCTGAATGATCAATAATTAATTGCTGAAATCGCATTGCCCCGATAAATTATGTAAAATCGTATAATATTAACGTATACAATTGTCATAATCTATAGCAGTGCAGTTAATTCCCTCTTTATCGACAACATTCTGGTAAAATATAATCGAAAAGACCTATATAGGTTCCAAAAAAGCGTTATACGCTCCTATATATCACATCGAAAGTCAAAACGAACGCTTTGTTACGTCCTAAATCCCTACAAGAGATATGCCGATAATCCATCGCACCGATCCGACTGTAAGTCTATTAGCTTAATACAGCAAGTGCCTATCGCACTACAATACAATCCCCATTTTCCCTCCCTATATATGTATATATATTATTTGGATTTGGAAACTAATCAGCATGGCCATATTGACACACGCGCGCTCGCGTGCGCGCGCCTTTTCATCCGACATGGCGTCAAGTGAACTCTGTACAGCTCGGCCCATTATGCGCGCGCGTATATACATATAGCTCGCCGTGCGTTCAAAGACACATTACGCAGATGCGAGAGGCGCGCGGTTCAGGATCGTATGTGTATTCGTGCACCCTTGTGCGTTTGCTATATGTCTCTAGGCTAGCTATATGTATTATACAAGGCAGTGCGCACCCCCAAATAGACGTCGATTACCTAGCCAGGGTCGGTCGTGATGTGTGCGATGAATATTCAATGGGGATATATGATTTTTTTTTTCTTTTCTTTTTCGGGGAGAGCTGTCGTGTATATATAATAGCGTTGACGTTTCCGGGATGCGTCGCGGGGACGAGAAATCCGTTGCCGGCAGCGGACGGTAATTTTTATTGCTCTTAGGCCCTCGGTTATGAATTTTTGGGGAACCGCGTGCGCGCGTGAATTTATTATTCAATGCGTCTTTAATCACGCGCATATGGTATATTGGGTGATCCTTTGTTCACCATACGGGAAAACCAGCGTTTGTTGTATAATATTCACGGGTTTATGACATAAGGCGCGTTACTGGCTCCCGGTAATGTAAGAGTGTATTTAGCATGGGAAATCTATTATCGTCAATTCATAGAAAAAAATATTCCTATAATAGAAATTTTATTTCTCCTTATATACGCCAAAAGGCTCACGGTAAACACGCGCAGCATGAAATGATATGATCCTTCATTCCTGACGAATTAATCCTCCCATAATTCATCTTGACAATCCTCTCGCATCCACGACTCTGCGCATATATCTATATTTACGCATCACACACACTCCTTGGCATCTATACAGAACAACAACAGCATCTCCGCTATCTACGGCCGAGATAAAAATTTACATGACGCGCGTGTACACTGCTTCTCCAAAAACAAAAAAACAATACGAAGGGAAGAGAAATTTTTCACAACCGCTCGCTCTTACGCTGGAATTAATGATCGCAACGGCGGGCGCGAAATTTATCCGACATCTGCGCGCTCGCGCATGTTTTATTTACGTCGAATATCTCTCTTGTATATATATATACACATGTCTGTGTCTCTCCTCCGCGCGCTTGTCCTAACCAATGCCTCGAGATTCGTATCGCAAGGCGTCGCTCTATCAAGCCTCACTCTCTCTCTCTCTCTCTCTCTCTCTCTCCCTCCTCCCCGCACCTGCTGAAATATGTTAAGCTTATATGTATAGAGGGGGAGATATTGCTCCTTACGCGCGAGCCCTCGATTTATTATTGCGGCCTTAGCTCGAGAATTTCGGCTAGGTATATACTTACCTACGCGCGCGCTGCTCTCAAGAAGGGCGGAAGCAGAAGACTCTCCCTCTCTGTGTCTTCACCCCTCGGAGTTTTTGTTTCTACCCTCATGCGAGATGCATCCCGTACGTTCCCCTTGTCGACGCGGTGGTTCTGTGTTTCCGCGCGATCGTGTGTGTACGCGTTGTTGTTTGTACATACATGCCGCGCGTATACCCACAATATTCGGGAGCGCGAAATTTTCATGATAAACCATTTTAATTAATGCGCTATCGAACGGCCGAGTGTCCGTGTGTTTGTATACCCGTGCGTTGTTGGACGGCGGGGATATAAACACGGGAGTTAATTGTGGAGCAAATTTGTTTGTCGTGCTTTAATGTGCACGGCGTATCGGTATATAGATGTAGGTTAATGGGCGTTTATGGAAGCAGGCGCCGTCCACGGTTACTCATTTACTATAAGTATTATGAGGTAAGTCGGGGTAATTCGGACACTTCGCTAATTCGGCCATGTTTCTAGTTCGCTATTTTTACTTATCCGAATATAAAAAATATACGTTTCGTACAGTTTTTAATTGTTTAAAAATGACCACCACATTGTTATGCAAGTTTCTATTATTAAATTTCACCGAGTCGGGCGTCTTATAAAGTAAAAAAAACCAAGTATTTCCTTTATAGTCGAAATATAAGCATAAAGACCTAATTAAAAGTGATACGGGCAGAAAGGTGAGTATTTTTCCTTCAAATTAGTATGGAAGAAATATTGAAAATATT
>UXGD01001155.1:0-39077 GCA_900474315.1 Torymus auratus | reverse complement strand
GAACCGTATTTTATACCACGAGAGCCGAATAATCATATTAAAGTTATGATTTTGAGGTTAGAGTGGTATAAAATATGATAACCGTCAAGCGTAAAGTGAAAATATAACTAACCTGACTATGAAAAATATTGAATGATGACATATTATTAACTATATTTATAAATTAGAATATACAAATACCAGATATTTTTTGTAAAAATTATCAGAAAATCTTGTATTTTAAGTATTAGAGACTTACCATAACAGAACGCATTTATAACCAAAATCTTATATATTTAATATTTTAAATATTATAGTGTAAGTTTCCCAAAACACTGTAAAAATTTCACAATATTTCTATTTACTATGTCTAATACTTATTTTTACCGTATACATTTTTCTCTCCGTGAAGCTCTTTGAGTTGATAAACCCGACACCTAAACTGTCATCACGACGTGATGAAATAATTTCATTTTACGGAGAACTATATAGAGTAATGTTTTCCCTGAAATGGAATTAATCTTTCAGTATTTAAGATATATTATTAAATAATGGCAATTCTTTAACGGGGTGGCATAGTCCTACCATTACCGACCGAGCAATTGACACCGTTTAAAGCTTATTAAAAATTAAATACGTAGAATCACAAAAAATCAAGAGCACATTGCTCTGTGGTTTTGAACGTTCGATCATCCAGTAAAAGTTTCAAGTCGAAATATCAAATGGTATTTGCAAAAACTTTGAACAAAACAAAATTCAGTTTCATTCAAAGTTTTTGCAAAAACCACTGTATATTTCGACTACAAATTTTTACTGGATGATAGAGCGTTCAAACTCACAGAGCAATGTTCTCTTGATTGTTTGTGATTATTCGTATTTTATTTTTAATAAGTTTGAAACTGTGCCAATTGCTCAGTCAGTGATGATACGACTATGGCACCCCCTTAAAGTATACAAGTATAAGCAGTTTTTTTCACGACGCATTTATTTTCGCCTAGTTTAATATTTTTCAAGAGTTATCAAACACTTGCTTTTTACCGATCCCAATAATCCTTATCGGTTCGTTTTGAATATAATTTGTCCACGAGAGGTGGAGCGACACTATACAGTGTCGGTGCGATTTCGAATATTTATCAGCGAAAAATTGTGAATTATCAAAATTAGTTGATCAAGCTCAGTTTTACGTCAGCTAACAAGAAAGACTCATCCAAATTTGTTTAGCAAAGTTTGTCAATCTTTCGTCAATACTTTTCAAAGAAACATCCGACCAATCAGGTAAGTACAAGTTATCTATTATCTCGCAAATTCCATCCACCCTATGTACCCCCAAAAAAGCGCATTCAATCATAGTATACTACTAAGTAACGCATCGGTTTCGCAGCAACACTCGTACGCGCGTTACGTATAATACACACCTATATACACACATGTGCGAAAGCTCGATTCTCGCCGTCAGGGTTCGCCGGTCGCTGGCCTGCGCGTATAAATGCAATCTCCGCGTCGCGCGCATTATCTGTCTCTCTCTCACACGCTCGTCCGCTCGAGGTCGTTTTTGCACGACGATTGACTTCGATTCGAGCCGACGCGTCGTCGTCGCTGCTGTCGTATCTTTGCCCAGCGACTGCTGTGCAGCCTCGTTCACGGTTGGGCCGAGCGAAGGTTTCGCTCTGCGTGAGATGATGACGCTCGATTGTGGCTTTGACGGGTCTGATGCTCTGAATTATATACCCTCACCGCTGCTCGTATACGTGTACTTATAAGCGCTGGCTGTAGAAAAATGCTGGCTTTTTGTTATATACAGGATTTGGTTTCAATTTTTTTTTATGTTTGGTGATAGAGTAAGGAGTTATTTGAGAGAGTCACTCGTTTTATAATTGTAGATTAAAAGTAAAAAAAATGATCGTAAAATGGTTTTTATTTCATGATTCGTTTATACACTTTTGATGTGTATATATTTCTATAAACAGAATTGAATTGTTAAACAATTATCATATGTCGCGCCAGCTAATGTTAAAATATAAATGTGGTATTAAAAATACTGACCCGAGTGCTCCGTTACAGACTATTTTCAAATTTTCATTATTTTATACCAATTTATTAGTGTAACCCCGTCGGCTCCCATATACTTTACATATTTATCAATCCCAGTCGACCTCTTTTTTAAAACAATTTTGTAGTTCTCTAGGTTCATACGTATGTATTTTTAGATAAAAAAAAACATATCAACAGGTTTAGTGTCATCAAACTACAGTCGCATTATAAAATAAAAATTAGGCTTCTTCCCACCTCGAGCGCGCCACCTTTATACGCGAAGCGTGTTTCTGCAATCATTCAATTTTCGAGAATCCAAGTGATGCGTAAATGCGCTAAAATTATCCCGCACTCCCCGGCGGATTTCCTGAAACGGTACCGGTGGAAGACACACCGAGATACATATATATGAGAGTGGGATATAGGTGCACAGCTGACGACGCATGTGTCGGGAGTGGGGATGACGACAGCTAGCGCACACTACATATCGTAGACAACCTATATTATGGACGAAGATCTGACCATATAGTAAATAGTTGTCGAGCACTAGATCGTGGTGACTATTTAGTTCTGATTCATCGCATTTTCTCATGGTAGCCTATACCTAGATGGTTTGCTATATTTGGTATTTAAAATCTCTTTTTTTTGTACGAGAAAGAAAAATTATAGATTTTTAAATGATTGGCTTTGCGGGAGGATCGAAATGTCATTTTATAATTTTAATAAATTTATTTTATAGCTATAGGTTAGTGTAAAAGCACCTTTACACACTCAAAGTAATTTAAAAGAATTTATTTCAGTATTTTCATATGAGCGTAGTAAGTTGTATTCATACGTCGTTTTTGAAGCATTCTATATATATACTCCATTGAATTTTGAATTTGCATTTTCTTTTCTACAAATTTACGTTTATTTGAATAATTTAGTGATTGAAGCACTGTGCGTCCTATTTTTAACCTATTTGTGAATAATAGACCGTTATATGATATTACTGACTAATCTTTTTATTACGTATCTTGCAATATAAACAAAAGAAAATACTTTGTTTTTCATTGCCATTTAAAAACGCGTGCATTGGATAAAATATTTATCTTTTATTTATTAAACGTAATTGGTTTCATTTTACAAGAGTTTTATCGCAACAAAATATTTATTCACGATGAATGAAATGCGACGTGACTCATACGTTAAAAATAACTTTATTTGCAAAGCCTTTATCCTAAAAAATATTTTACAATCAAAGAAAATCATAACACTGTACGTTTTAACAGAAACTGTATATAGTTCATAAAACACGAGTATTTTTCTGAAAACTCGACACAGTCATCCTCCTCCAGTCCATAAACAAATCAGGTCTACAAGCATACCGCAACGCATCCGTTTTCTCTTTCCTAGACACCTGTGTCCGGCCGTCTCCCCCCGAATAATCCAATAAACGAATAAAAGTAAAGGCGGCCGTTGCGTCATAAACGCATAAATCCACGCGGGGCCGACGATCTCTCTTTCTCAGCCGAGTGTAGACCGACCATAACCCTACCAACTGCGAGCGAGAGATCCCCTCCCACGTCCGCGACCTCGCGTCTTTCGTTTTCCCACACACATACACACACAGAGGCGTGCGTGAGTGCACGAGGGGGCAAAAAAACAGTAGAGAAGGACGGAGCAGAGTCGTCGCGCATGCGCAGCCAAGCCGCGTGACGTAGCGGACCGCCGCCGTCGCCGTGGCGCGCTATGACGCCACAGTTGCCGATTGGCCGACCCTCGCTGCTGCTCTCTCTCGCGAAATACCAGACGTCGTCGCGCGTACGCGCACTCGCTCCCGTGTATATGTGTACTATGCATGTGTACGTGTGCGCGAGAGCGTAAGGAGAGAGAGAGAGAGAAAAGCGAGAGCCGACACCCGTAGACCCACTTTGCCGCCGCGCCGCATTCTCGAGCGTTCGTCTCCGAGAACACGTTTTCTGCCCTCTCTCTCTCTCTTGTTCGCTCCGCGTATATATACCTCTATCTATATCTCTCTCTCGCGCTCGCTGGCTCGCTGCTATCGTTACCGTTAAAGCGACTCCCTTTTTTGCGCGGCGGCGGCGGCGGCGGTGGCGGCTCGTTTTCTGCGAATCGTACGTGGCAAGCGCTGCTGCTGCTGCGGCTCTCGAAGCGCGCGGAATGAACCCGTCCTACATTTTTCCCTCTCGCTACCGTAGCAGGTACTTTGCGATTTTCGCGGGAATCGGCCAATCGAGAGAGAACGAATATTTTTCGCGAATTATTCGCGATTGGGAAACTCCATTGATGATGCGAATATCGCAAGAAATACAGACTGATGTATATTTAACGTTTTCGTTGTACTAGTGATCTACGACATTTTATCCCTTTTTTCATTAATATAGATATATATAGGATAAAGAAGTAAAACTGCGTCAGACATGTACGCCAGTGTGATATGAGAATCCCTGACCTCTTCCAACACAACTTTAGCCATATACTTCGCACCTTTAAAACCTCCTACGAAAAACCTCACGTTCACTGGCATAAGTAATAGTCTGAGAAAAGTCCTTTCCCGCGTGAAAAGCTCGCGGGCGGCGCGAAAGAATGCAAAGTCCCCTTGTTGCAAAAAGAGCGCGCGAGACGTAGCAAAACAGCGGCAGCGGCGTCGGTGCGACGTTGCCGCTTCACGTCGCCCGGCTCTTCCCCTTTTACGCCGAGCGCAGCTATCCCCCCACCACAGGCCGCTACTGCTCCACTCTCCTCTCCGCGGCTGCTGCTGAGCGGAGCCCCCGTCGCCGCCGCAGCGCCGGTCAGTCGCTCGCAGCCTGCGCCCCGTGCAACCCGACAGGAGCCAGGACGTGTGACGCGCGAAAATATTGTGCTTTACATATATAGATACATACACGTACATTACGCTAACTGGCGTGTATAGGTGACGATTTGTATACGAG
Organism: Torymus auratus; assembly: GCA_900474315.1. Taxonomy (NCBI): domain Eukaryota; kingdom Metazoa; phylum Arthropoda; class Insecta; order Hymenoptera; family Torymidae; genus Torymus; species Torymus auratus. Next base: position 34,131 of record UXGD01001155.1, on the reverse strand, counting down.
TACCGTATATCGTGTGGATTTTGTACGAGAGGAGTAATATCACGTGCGCGCTCGCGTATATGTGGTGAGAGAAGCCAGGAGGAAACAGAAAGTGGTGATTGTAACGGCGTCGCGATCGACCGATTGAATTTACAGTAGTAGTGGCTATATACCGTAGTACGACATAGTGCGGGTTGTATTTGCAACAGAAATTGTGCTTCGCAAATGTAGCGCCGGTGAGAAGAGGAGATCGTCGACGACGAGGATGATGCCCGTTAACACCGCGAGTCCGCGGCACCACGATTGACGAAGAAAGAGCTGCTCTGTCTCTCTTTCGACCTCTCGCGCTACACGCAGTGCTCTTTTCGTTCTTTCATCCCATTTTTTATTCTTTCTCTCTCTCTCTATCTCTATCTGCTTCTTTTTCTCTATTTGTCCGGTTACCGGTGCGCGAAGCAAAGTGACTTCGTTCAGGTGAATAATATTGTAACGGATAGATAATAAAGAAAAGGCAAAATGATGGGAAAGCGCACGCAGTGCTACCTGTGCGACCTGCCGCGCATGCCCTGGGCCATGATAATGGACTTCTCGGAGCCGGTCTGCCGCGGCTGCGTCAACTACGAGGGCGCCGACCGCATCGACCTCGTGCTCGAGTCGGCCAAGCAGCTGAAGAAGGCCCACGGCTTCCAGGACTCGCGGCCCTCCGCCGCCAAAGCCTACCGCTCGAGCTCTCACGCCGAGCACAACGGCGCCGCCAGCCTGGACGTCCTGCCCATCCAGAACGCGGCGGCCGCTGCAGCTGCAGCCGCCGCCGGCCAGGGCCACTCGCGGCACCACATCTCCGCGGCCGCGGCCGCCGCCGGCTACACGCAGCTCCACCACCGCAACAGCATCAGCGACTTCAACTCGAGCAGCGCCCGGGCCGCGGCCGCCCAGCAGCAGCTCTCCGCCCGCCAGCAGCAGCAGCAACAACAGCAGCAACAGCAGCAGCAGCAGAGCCAGCACCAGGCCGCTCACGACGACAACCACGAGGTCGCGGCCGCCGCCCTGGCCAACGGCATGAGGCCCAACAGCGTGCAGCGCATGTCCAGCGCCCACCTCACCGCCGTGGCCGCCCACCACGTGAGCCTCGGCCACGGCGGCCGGGGCATCACCCAGCTCAAGCGCGGCATCTCCGCCATCGACGAGGACGACCACCCAGAAAAGAGGCTCGCCCTCGAGGAGCAGCACACCGTGAGGCCGCCCCTCACCCGCGGCGAGTCCCTGCCCGCCGTCAGCCTCGCCGTCAGCTACGTCGACCGCGGCAAGGAGAAGCACCCGATACGCGCGCCCAGCTTCGAGACCGCCACCACCTTCAAGAACGGTGAGTGCCAGCAAAGTGCGCCGAACCGCTGCTCGAGAGCCTCTCATTTTACCCCTCCCGGCTTCTATAAATACGGTTACAAGCTATGTTTACGATCCTCGATAAACCTTTATTTTTGTAACGCGATCGAGCCAGTTTTACCACCGTTATAACAGTGCCATCCGAAATTTTAACGCGCGTTCGTATAGCTATCAGGTGAAAAATAGGTTTCTCTTTGAAAATCTGTTTCTTTTCTTTCTTTTTTTTCCAACAATAACAGCGACGAAAAAAGAAAATGCCGTATAGCCAAACACGTGCGTGCGCTGCAAAACAAAACGCGAACAATACACACCCCTCAACCATATTTCCCACTTGTGAGAACCCGCGGGCTTTTCGCTTCTCTCGCGCCCTATACGCGCATTGTTTCGCGTTTCTATAAATCCAGAGCGCTCGCGCGAACGCTGATTTGCCCCCGCGGGAGTCTGGAGCTCGCGCAGGTATATATTATATATATAAAACGCACACTGGTACGCGTAAAAAAGGAACTGTGAGTATAATATATATGGTGCTTTGTGCCACGGTTTCTTTTTTTTTTCGCTCGCGCTAGCGAGCCACGGCCGGGTATTGATCCGCTCGCGCCCGGCGATGTAGTGTGAGAGAGAGACTATATATGACGGTACGAGGCGTTCCGGGAAAAAAGTTTTTTTTTAATGCGAGGGCTTTTTGTTTACGCGTGATGTGTGTTTTGTAACTGATCGATCCGGATATAGGTATGTGAACGTCAAAGTGCGCGAATACAACGAGAGATGCTATTATCAGAAGTCGGGTTTTTGTAGGTAGATGCGCGATTATTTTTTTAAAGACGTGTAAGTGTATATATGTGTCGTGCTGTGTATATCGTTCGTTTGTTTCCAATGTTTGTATATGTTTGAATTTTCAAATCTGATGAACGACAGTTACATAGGTAGAAATGTTAGGCAACGAATAATATACGTAGGCTGGGCGTGCTGAATTTTTCTTTTCAATTCCGCAAAATTATACAGGCTCGAAGAGTAAAGCTCGATCGCGTTATCAAGAAAGAGGAGTGAGATAAGCCGCAACCGGAATCGCCGATAGAATAATCGAGGCTCGCTCGCGCGCGCGTGCGTGGATCCTCGAGAGTGAATTCGGAGCGGGGCCGCGATAAGCCGTTATCGCCGGGCGACGCGATGCGTCATGCTCACCCGCTCTTTCTCTCGCTTTCGCTCAGGTTACACGCGCACTTGCAAATTTACACGGAAGTTTAGCATACGCGGGTATATTGCCTTTGTTTCGTACGAAAATAGTTCGATGGCTTTGTCGAAGCAATAAAAATCCTTGAAGCGTTCTGATAACAACGGGCTAACGGCTATATGCCTCAATTCGTTACCACGTATTGTGCAACGTTTAATTACCTAAAAAGTTATATACGCGGACGCGCGCGTGTGTTGGCTATTCTCGGCTGCGCGGGAGCTAAAAACAGCATTACGTTCTGTCTTTTCGTCTCTCTCTCTCTTTCCTCTATCGTCACTGTTAAAAAAGTATTTAACAGAGATTTATCGCGACGAAACCCAAGCTCTCAGAAAAAGATAGGCACACACACACACGCTCAACCAGGTGGGGAAAAAAATAAACGCCGCGCGGAGGATAATAATGGATTTCTATTCTGGATTCTGCTCTCGCTGACGGGCTGTCTCTCTCAATAATTGAGAAACTCGCTTATCAGTTTCTCTCTCCGCGGTCTAAAAATATATACGAGAGCCGAGCAGCTGCTCAAGTGTTCTGTTTTTCCTAGACGCCCTCGCGCGCGTGTGTGAGACACAACTGTTATTACGTCAGTCTATTATTCCACGGAGCAAGAGTGCGCGGAAGTCGACCGATCTACTTACGATTTTCGGCGAAGGAAGAAGAAAAAAAAGACGAAAATATTCCACTATATGAGCGAATAAAGTCTTGCGGAGCGCGAGTATAATAAAACGTTGTAATATTTACGTAAGGGGCACATTTTAATCGGGAGAATGTACCTGCCTATACAGTTATCAGGATTTTTCCACGCGCCGGGGCGGTTTGTGTTATAACTGTACACTCGTATAGGTATATACGATTTTCGAAAGTGCGTCAGCACGAGAGCGCGCGATTGCAACACGCGGACAGCCGAGAGCGTGTGCGCACACGTTCTCAGAAGCGGCCGTGACATTGAAATTTCACAACTAAATATTTACTTTCCGAACTCTTCCCCGTTCGAGTGCCGCTCGCGTCTCTCTCTCTCTCGAGTTGAGTGTGTATTATATGAGAATGTTTGCCCGCGAGCTGTTTTCAGTGTTTTTCTTTTTCACGAATTAACGGTCTGTGACTCTGTACATGTATAGAATCGTGTCTTGTCGTCATGGAAGATTTTTAGTTTTTGTGTGTGCGTATATAGTAACCAGCCTGAGCTATGTCGAGAATCGATTATAGCCTGGACGTAAAATAGCGCTGTATAGTTAGTAAATATTTTACCGTACTTTTATCACCTTTGTGAATGAAATACGTTTGAAAACGTATTGACAAATAAAATATACGTTTTTTGTTCACGTTTTAAACAGCGTGTTCATATAAGCACATCTAAACCCCCATCTTGTCCTCACACCTCTCACAACCGATGGCAGCCGTCCAACCGCGCAGCGGCTCTCTCCGTAGCGCACGTGATTAGAAACCATCTCTCTGTCTGTCCGTCTGTCGTGGGGGGAATAGAAAAAAAAATGCCGCGCGCGCTAGCTGTGACGTTTGCCACCGCTGTCGCTGCTCGTGACGTCACGCTTGTGCCGCGCGCGCACGTATATTTAGACCGATGAATGGGGGGGCCCCTTCGCTCGGCTCGCCCGCACGCACAATGCACGCGCGCGTGATAATTCTCGCTTGCTCTTGAAAAGGAGCGGCATTTTCGGTGTCGAAAGTGCAAGTGCGTTTTCGTGAGTAAAATATCTATCCGACCAACTATACTTACTCAAAAACAGCTCACCGTGGATATCCTCTCCGTATACCGTCACCTCAATAAACCTCGATACCGGAAACAGCACTGAATTCAATACAACAACATGAAAAGGCTCTCTTTCTGTCCCTTTCGCTGATCGTCGGTCGGAAATTTAGTCCGTCTGCATTTATAAAAATAGCTGGAATTAACCGACATACATGCGCGCGCTCGCGGCAACCGATAATCAATACCCTGCGTGCGCGAAACGAAAAACGCGCAAAACCGTAGCACCGGCGGGGGGAGAGTTCGCGCTCTACTTGCGTGCTACATACAACGGGCGCAGGCATCACACACGCGCACGCACGTAACATTACCTGCGCTCGTCGACTGCACGCATCATGCACGGCGAGGAGAAAAAAAAAGAGGGAAAATATACCGTGTGCTGTGTTCGTTATGTATAAGTACGCGAGTGATTGAATAGTGCCTCTGGGTATTGCCCGTGACGATGGCGGGAGATTTTTTTTTTTTTTTTTTTACGGTTTTAAAAAATCTTTTGTTAAAGCTTTTTGCAATGTTACGTTTCTTCGATGGTTAAAGTCGATAAAATATTTCATTAGGAATAAGTAAGGAGAATTATTTATAAAATTATACTGCTGCGGTTGTAACATTCCGTCGGGTTTTACGATCGCCTAGAATGCAAAATTCAACGTCGTCACTACACACACACAGATCGGCTTCCTCCACCTTTACGTAACTCACACCCACATACCGCACGTATATTGCAATCTCGGAAAAAGCTCTCCGCTGCTATACACTAGCTACGTTGCGTTATAATGCGAAGAGAGCCGCCAGTGCAGCGTTGCGGTCGTCGTATACTCGGCGACGCGTGGCGACGCGATTTAATATCGGTCACGGATCGCCTCCGGCTTGCTCTGCTTTCATCGTCGCGTCGTCGTCGTCGTCGGCGATCCCCTTTTTGCTCGAGCGCGCAGCGCAGATATTCTGCTCGGCCAGCATTATAACTGTAGACTGGCCTCCTTCCGTGCCCGCATGGCTCATTGACGCCGTCGCCGGTAGTCGAGACTGGACGCTCGCAAGGTTTTTTTCTTTTTTCTTTTAATAAAGGCGAATAATGGTGGGTACGAAAATTATTGTCGGATCTTGATATACAAATACAATTTTCATTAGAATAACAAATGATCCCGCTGGATAAAACATCCTAATTAAGGCGGTGGCACAGATTTATCGCTCATGAATAACCCGCGCCTCAATCAATAAACTCCTCGCCGTTATATAGCAAAAAAGGAAGGCACTAACCAACGCAACAATATCACGCTTCTATGTATAAAAATCATCAACTTTGAGCACACGCACGAGCTAACCTAAATAGGACACAACGTTGTCCACGTTATTTTCTTTTTTTTTTCCTATATACGGCACGTGCTGCTGTGGCGTCGTCATCGCGTGTGCATGCATGCAGAGGCGATAAAAAGAGAATCGATGCGACATCACACGCGAGCGCTCGCTCGTGTGGTTGCATTATAACGCGCGCGCGCGTGCGATGGAGCTCCACTTTTCGCGCGCGGCTCTCGACGTGTGTCATTGAGGCGGACGGGGAATAAAGGCGATGAAATTGCATATTGTGTACGAGGAAATTTAATTCTAAAGCGCGAGACGCGCGGGTTTAATAATCGGCTCGCCGAGGTTATTATTCTTTTTCTAATGTTGGCGGGAAAAAGAAAATTAATTCACGCTCCTAAATAAAAAGTTTATAAATACTGAAATTTATTTATGGTAAAAATATAGTAAAACAAAAATACATTCTCCTTTATGTATTATATTTATAAAAAAAAGGGATTGCTAGGGTATACGAGTTGTTACAAAAATACAAGCCAATGGCATTTCAACCTAACCGCAGCCGCTCTTTCTCTTCCTACACACATAGGCACACGTGCGCGTCTCACCAAAATATACCTCTCCCACTCGCTCAGCTGCTGCAGCACGTGGTAGTGTTAGTAGCAGCCGGCAGCAGCAGCAGCGCGCATCTGTCACTCGGTTTGAAAAATCCGCCTGCTCTCTCGGTCAGCTGTTCCCCTCTTTCTTTCTCTCTCTCTCCTCCCACTCTACTCTCCGGTCAAAGTGCGCGTCGAATGCACTCGAGTGCGCTTGCCGGGCCGATTTAAAAGCCGAGCCGAGCGTAAACGCCCTTCCCGAGGGTCTCAATGAAGCCCATTAAGAAGATAATTACAGTTAGGTGGAGGAGCTAGTCAAGAGAGAGGTTTTCGTTTAGTACCGTTGTTTGACTACCTACGCCTGGATGCGGTCTAGGCTTGGGGGATAGGTAGAAGAATGGGAGGCTTTTTTTTTAGTTTTCGAGGGACGGCGCGGTGGAATTTTTCAAAGGATTATAGGAGAGTGGGGTATATAAATGTGTTTATTGGGATCGCTGAGAGCGCACGTGGAATTTTTCAAAGCTCAATTTATTAACGGGTTGTAATTTTATGACTTACTATATAGCCGGGTGTATATTTTACGACCGATTATTAAATATTTATTTACTCGCTTGTTGACCATTTTTTACATTTGAACCATCAATGATTGACAATAGCAAGTATTGGAAATCTAATGTTTATTCTCAAAATAAATCTTACAAATTTTACTCCACGCCTTTGCTCGCATCTGTCATCTCAACAATCAAATGAGACGCGCAGGTATACAGAGATCTCTTCTATCTCTCGGGACGGGCGCACTCTGAAAAAAAAACCTCTTCCCTCCGCTTTCTCATCTCGACTCGGGTTAACGGGTTCTCTCTCGGGCACGTTTTCGAAATTCTTCTTCCTATATACGCGCGCGCAGGTATATATACAGAACTTTATACGCGCGGTTGGTCCTCGCGCGTAAATCAGCTCTCTCGCGTAAACATTTTATTGCGAGGAGTGAGTCAATTGGCACAACCCTCGTACCGTCTTATACGGGCATTTTAGGGCTATAGGTGGGTAAAGGATTATTAGTCTTTACCGACCTATCCCGACTTTTACCCTTTTTTTTGTACAGTGAGAGAGTCGTAATTGGTTTTTCGGATAATCCTTTTTTTGTCTGCCTCTCGACGAGAGGAGAAAAATCATTACGACGCAGCGCGCGGAGCACTTCTGACTCTTACTTTCTGCCTTTCTAATTTCTGTTTTCCGTTTTTTTTCCTCGTCAACGGAATGGAATTTTACGATGCATTCTCGATACGTTTTTTTTTCCTCTCTTTTCGAAAGTTGAATTATTGTTATATACGCTTTTAGTGAGATTTATTGCGCAGAGTGTGAGTGCGTGTGTGTCAGCCGTGTTATTTGGATTTCGTATACAGAGCCGGGCGTGCGCTCGGGGTATTACGCGAGAACAGGATTTTCCATTGCCGAGATTCGAGATATGCAAATTGAAGCACAGAGTATGTATATAATACTAGCGCGCGGCGGTATCTAAGGTGAACTCGGAGAACTCGTTACAAGTTGTTAATTGATAGATTACCTTCGGTCTACATGCGGTATAATTTAGTTACGTGCGCACGCGGGGCGGGCAATCAAATTAAAAAATTGCTCTTGAATTACACGGAAAGTAAGCGTTAATATTAATCAGGAATGTTGTAAAATATGCGGTCAAGTATACTAATCGCGATAAGAATCCAACTTGTATAAACATTACATACTTACTACAACATTAAAAAAAACGATACTTTTTAACCTTCCTCTTTTTTGTATCGGAGAACCCATCTTCTCGGGATAAAACTCTCATCCTCCTTGAGAAACCTGTTCACCTCTTACAACGAACATCTCTTTATCCGTGAAGAGAGTAAGTACCGTTCTGTGTCGGATCTTTTTATAAGCTCGAAGCGCCAAACAGAGAGAGACTGTAAAACCGTGCGCGCCTTTATTTCGGAGTATCGGTATTTCCGGAGCCCTCGAGCAGCCGCGCGCGAATAAAAATAGCCGCGATGGGGTACTGTAGGATCGGAGCTGGAAATAAACCGGGGGCGTGAGGTCGAAGATCGCCTCGTGCACTTGAAATTCTGCAGTTTAAAGATATAGGAACGGGGAGTACAATGCTAGAAGGAAAACAATACCGATATTAACATAGCTTTTTAGTCGCCATTGTATATAAATAAATAAATCTGTTAGTAAAAGAATTTTTTATTACAAATATATAGTAATATTTAATGCAGACGGGAATTAATCGCAGTATCGCTCCTGTGATAGGCGGTGATGTCGAAATGTCCGCAACACAACCCAAACAAGTTTAATTGCTCGTCGAGCTTTATGCTTTCCTCCCCCTCTGTTATCCCGTCACAGCTACGACGGCGGTGCGTTGAACGGCGGCAATCTCAATAACAAGCTGCCGCCGCTCCGGGTTATATACACCGCGTCATCGCGCGAGTGCAAAAGTTGGCGAATCGATACAGCTCGATAAAGGTCGCCGGCGCACATTTCGAAAGTTGAATGGCGCTGAGGAACGGGTTTTACCATTGGAATTTCGAAAAATAAATGACGCTTTTATCTCGGCCGTATAATGCTATATACTTTTCGAAGCGGTTGATTTTCCATTCTGAGATTATAAAGCGAGAGATTATTGTAATATAGGTTCCGTTAATCAAGCTGCAGCGATGAACGCTGGACACGTAGTTTCTTGGTTCACATATACGAATTCCAATCGCGTTTTATTGCGCCAAAAAGCTGAACTATATAACTAGACGGCCTGAACTTTTTCTTTTATTAATAAACACAGGACGGCGCAAGACTAAAAATGGTCAAAGTATGACGTCAATCGACGCCCCACTCTCTCTCTCTCACCCCTCGATAAATTTTGCAAGCTCCACTTGACTTGAAAAAGAAAAAGGGGGTTATAATTAAATCGCGCGCAGGCCTGTATACCGCTATATATATGCGCGCAGCTTCTGTACCCTTCTTTTTCACTCTCTCTTTATCGTTGTATGTTATACGAGCGTGGAATTTCTTCCCGCCGAGTGGCCGGAATTTGACGATAGCGCACGGATCCAAGATTACAACGACTCGTGGTGTGTGTGTGTGTGTGTATACTTGTAGACAGTCAAGGTCGCCGTCGTCAGAGTGGTTAACGTCCGTCGCGTGTGTGCGAGTGCGCGGGAAGAGGCTATACACGCGTGACTCGAATGTGCGTGCGTGCAGTGGCGGTTGCTCGCGCAGCGCTGAAAAAAATATTAAGCGTCGAGAGCGAGTGAGATTATATTCGTTTCGGGCCGTCGCGTGACGCGTGACTCGTATACGAATGAGGTTTGCTTTGCTTTTTTTTTTAGTTTCATGACGATTATATAGTATAAGTATATACGAGTGATTAAAATGGAAAATCGCCGCGCGGGTGAGTACGTATATATGAGTCACGCGTTACGTAACGTAATGTTATATACGAATTTGCCGAAGGAGCGACTGTTGGCTTTTTTCATTACGCCGTTGATGTTTATACGCGGAGAGAGAGAGAGAGAGACCAGGCGAGTTCCAGCGATTATCGCTATCTTTATTTGAACGGTGCTGGGAAGCTTTTTACACTTTTTTTTCATAGCCCCCGGGACAAACAACGATTCCGAGAACCGCTTTTGTATATATAAACTATGTGCCGCTAAAAATTCAGAGATGAACGAGTATAAATCATCGTTTTATTGGCAAACTGCCATACTCGCTTCCGATTTCGCTAATATAACGCCAGAGCGAGCGAAACTATGACATAAAGTTCGACAAACACACAACATATAAACAAGCCGGTATTTTCTTTTTTCATCGCGAATATAGGTACACCTCCTTTGAAAAGAGTAAAAAAAATATTCAGAGCGTTGATTATTATCATAGTAATGTATTATAAACTCACAGCTCTTTAAATCGCGATAACACGCCGGTAGCTTATAGGGTTCGAATTAAGCAAGCGCTCATTAGCGCCATATACGTGGCGGGATAACTCGAGCGTAACGCAGCCGTACGAAGGGAGACACATATATATACCTGTCGAACGGCTATATACGCGGAAAGCATGCGGAGGGAAAAAAAGCCGGCGGCACGCACGTGTTGCGCAAACTCGCTCGCGTTTTGCAAGAATAAACAGCGAGTTAGGTCCCTTTAATCGATTACCGCAATCGTAGTAACATATTTCGCGCGCAGCTGCATATACGTATACCGGTGAACTTGCCGCGCGCGAGAATCCCCGGCGATTGTTGTCGGTGAACGCTAGTGGTGGGAACGGATTTCGCGCGATTGTTCGCGGACGACTCATGCGGGGCCATTGTAAACCGCGAGCTCCGCTGTTAATTTATCTTCGTCGCTTATCCAGCTAATTAGCAACAAAGCCACTATATATTTTACCCGCTAAAACCTATTTCCAGAATCCACGGTTACCGCAATAACTCACCGACAGCACGTAATCTTCCAATAAAATTAAGAGCGTATATACAGATTACAGCACTGCCGTCGGTGCGTTCATCTCGCTTATGCTTATTTCGCGCTTTCCCCCGCGGGCACACGTATATATTTGCGTCACGCCACGAGAGAAAACGAACAGTATATAACCGGTCACTCGGGCGAGCCACGTGCGTGTGAGCTGAGCGGAAAAAAACCGAGCGCGGAAAATAGCGAGAAACTTTGTTTTTTGCCCGTTACACGTGCGCGCGATTCTTTCACCGAGATGTATCCTTGCAGCGCATTCTTTCCTCTTTTTTTTTCTTGCTAAATTCGAGCTCAAAGTGTCTATAAATAATTTTTACAGCATACGCGGTATAGAAAGCATCGTTTTCCGTTTACAATGGTTACCTTCGTTTCGTACGGCTTTGCAGAACACCTTGTCCTCTAAAAGCGCGCGCACTTTTAACGAACGAAAAAAGGAAAAGAACGAGCATACGTGCAAAAAGGAAACGGCGGTGCGCTAGCCAAGAGAGCGTTTCGCAAGCTCGCGCACGTGTGTGTGCGTGTGTACTAGTTGCGCATAGAGGCACTGACTCATTACGCGAGGCTACACGTACACGTCATCGGCGACGTCGCTGCTGCTGTTCGTCCGCAGACTATACAGCGCGCTGCACGCGTGTGTGTGCGTTCAGCTGTACGCGCGTGGGAGTAATTTTTTCCTTCGCGGGTCACTCATATATAGTGTGTGTCTTTAGTTGCCGGGAGTTGAAATGATTGTACTCGTTTCTCGTGCAAGTAAGTGTTGTACCTCGTGTTTTGTTTATTTTCGACGGCAATATTAATCGTTGTTGCGGCCGCGTTGAATGGCATTTTTGGCAAAACGAAACGGTAAACATCACGCTAATTTCGAGTAGTATGAGGCGATCGGTGCATTGTAGAATAACGCAGAGCCGCAAACGACGTGGCGCCATTAATCATCGAGCCTGCTGTGCATTTATGCAACGGCATTCCTCGAGACGTGCACACACGCTTTAGCGCGTCCGTCGCTTGTTTTCTGCACGAGGGATTCATTAAACGTGTCTTACGTAAAGCCTGCGAAGGATGTGGGATTCCGTTGTTAAAGCTCCGGTATATGTGCGAACGTTTAACTCCGCGGTTATCCAGATTGGTCATAAAACTATACAAGAATTGCAGGTTTTTCTTTTCTCGCTTGAATAATACAGGCGCGAATGTGTAAAAATTACTGATAAAGCATAGTGAATATTTACCTTTGTCATTTTTTTGCAATAGTATTTATATATGCCTACGCAGCTACCAGGCACATTATTCATTAAACGACAGATAATAATTTAGTTTATGCGCTGGATTTTCCGAGCAGCTCGCTTATTCCATAAATATCCAACAAAGTATCAATCAATGCGCGCCAGCCAGCCAACCTGTCCCACAAACCTCGTTGCGACTCCCTCGGCTGTCCATCCTTCCGCAGCAAAAAGAAAAAAAGAGGAAAAAAAACAACAATGAGGAAAAAAAGTTCAGCGCAAAAATAAAACGAAACAAAACAGAGAGAAAAAAAAGAACATAACACAACACCACAGAACGGATAGAAGAAGAAGGAGGATGAGGAGGCTATATAGGAAACAGGGTGACATGCACTTGCGAGCTCGAACAAAAGAAGAGAGTGAGGTTATATAGCGCGCAGTGCACGTAGTCGGAGCTTAGTCATAGCGGCCCCCCGACGACTTTGTAGTGGCCTTGTTTCGAAAGCGTAGTCGACGTCGTCTCTCGCGTGCGTGCCCTTCTAGAGTGCGATGACTAGGGAAGAGACCGAGGGAGATTGAGAGAGGGAACGAGTTCAGCTGGAGCGAGGCGTGTGGGAAATGGTTAATTGAGGGTGAGACTGGATTTGAAAGGGGGTCGCCGGTTAAGCGTTTGCTTTTGATAAGCGTTAAAGGTGTTTTAAGTAGATTCATTAAAATTACTGCTAAAATATAAAATATATATGAACTTTGCGGCTTTTCCTCGCCAACTATATACAAGCTCCGTAAATACGTGCCTGGAACGCGTTAATATATATATGTGCCCACTTTTTCCCTTGTGTTCGTTGCGTGCGCGGAGAGAGAGAGCTGGCCTTGAGATAACGGCAGGTTGTTTTGATTCGCGCGAGAAAGAAAAAAGAACGAAAGGCGAGAGCGATCATCACCGGTGGACTTTATTTTCGGCGATGGCGATATAAACACGCGCGGCTGTATATTTTTCCTTATCGCCGCGGTGCGGACAAGGCTGACGAAATGAGGATTGTGTAATGGTTTATAATTCGGCTTGAGCGGTTTAATTCCGAATTTACAGATTATTTGTTAAAGATAGTTTTGAATAAGGAGAAATTGAAAAGATAAATTTCTGAGGGGTTTTAAATAACAAATGTATAATTTTTCATTTACTTTTCGATTCATCGTTAGTCGTGAGTTTAAGTGAAGTTTTGAAAAGATTAAAAGGTGCTGCTGCATAAAAAGATTTGAGTGTAAATATACGTTACGTAATTCAATCCGTTGCCATTTTAAACGAGCGCAGGTTTATCCACTTTTATCAAGAACGGTCCGGTTAAACCCATCCCGACATCTAGAAACAGTCCAAACTGCAGGCCTGAATAAAACATCGAAAATCCCCAGTACTTACCCTCATCCAACTTCCCATTCCCGAACACAAGAAAAAACTCGAAAATACAAAAATACATTCTCGAAACGTCAGCCAGCCCGATTTTTCAAACTCCCCTCTCGTACTACTACAACAAAAAAACCTACGCGGGTCGAAAATAAAGCGATTACCGGTTGCGCAATGGCGAGAGACAAAGGTGCGAGTGGGACCTGTCAGTCAGCGATAACCGCCGAAGACTTTCACATTCCGTCGACGTAAGCGCGTGTAATATACGCGCGACGACGACGACGTCGTGCCCGATTACGCTGCGCACGTATATATACGACTCATTCCGGAGATGTCTTGAGTTCTGGGCTTCTTTCGCTCGCGTCTTTTTTCCGGCACGGTTTATACTTTACGTCGATTGAAAGTATGGGCTATTCTCGGAAGAGAGCGAGTATTTTTGCGAGATTCGAGGGAAAATAAACTCTCTCGGCTGTTTGTGTTGAGTGAAGCGAAAGGAGGAGAGATTTGGCGAAGATTCTTCTATTTTTTTCATTCGAGGCTGAAAGATTAAAGAGCTTCGTTGTTGATTGATTAAGGTTTTACCAGTGTCAGAGCAAATCTACAATAATTTATAACATTATTTAATTCTTATAGCTACGAATGGTTGTCTATTTTCGTGCACAAAACACGACGAGGTTATTATTAAACTCTAATATAAAATAAGTAACGTTGATAAAAAAAATTTCAAACAGCCTGTCCTATACTTTACAATAAAAAAAAATAATTCAATGCATCATTTCCATAAGAATCCATCTATACACACTCAACTTCGGTCCGTGACAACATAAAATTTATTCGCCGCATTTACGATATAATACAGCAGCAGCGTCGACCCAAACAAAACCGTAGGTATAAGCAAAAACCGCACTCGCTCTTCGCGCATCAGTCGACACAGCGCAATACTGGCGAATAATAAAAAAAGAAGAGCGAGATAAATACGACAGCGCAGCAGCGGAACGGCCTTTCCTCGTCGACTCACAGAGACATTACACACACATACACGCGTGCTTATCGTCGGGCGGTTCTATTTATGTCGCGCAGTGAAACGTATCATCATCTTCGGTCTTCGTCCGGCGCGTCGCTCGCTTGCGCGCTCGTGTCGTCATGGAAAAGTACCGATCACATGTCGAGCCGGTGCGCGGCGGCGGCGCTGTAATCTGTTACGCCCGCGCTCGTGCAAACATACATATATAGAGAGCGCTCGCGCGTGTGTGTGTGTATATGTTCGAGAAATTTTTTCATTTTTTTTTCTTCTCTCTTCTTCTCGTTTTATCGCTTATATACATTTCTTTAGCGTCTTTTTCTCTCTCTCTCGCCTTTGGCCGGGTTTACGACGCGCCTGCGCGATAATGTACGTGTGTGATTCACCGAATAGTTTTTATGGCTCTCTCATTCGTTGTTTTCGTTATTCAAATATGCCGACCTGGAGGCGATTGTTTACGAACCATACGTGTCACTTATGTTACGTAAGAATGGTGGGAAAGAGTCGAACGCAAATTCATGCAGAATATAACGCTAGGGAATAAATTTGACCAACGGGGGATTAAAAATATACTTATTTCGGTATTTCCTTATCTATGTTTATTCATTCCACGGGGAGAGTTTATAGTTGTAAACGAGAATGGCTTAGGTTATGTGTTTTCATACGGCATATTTTTTTTCGTTGTGCACCGCGCGTGAATCACCTCGTTTCAATGAAATTCATCCAACAACAATGTTATCGGTTATTCAAATGACAACCTTACGTCTCTTGCAATAAAACATTCCCATTATTGCCAAAAGAATTTTCACGAATTTCACGAAATTAAATATCAAACGTTAAAAAGAGGAAAAAAAAAGCATACGCGCCGCATGCACGAAATAATCTTGAGCACGCGCGCGTTTTGCACCGTTCGCGAAATTCGCACAGCTGCGTCAGGTGAGCATCGGCAAACGTTACGCCTTACACAAAGAAAGCGCTTCCTCCTCTTTGCCGCGCAGCCGACTGCAGCAGCTGTGCGCTCGCTCGCGTTAATATTTCGCGCGCCGACAAGAAAAAAAAATAAAGAAACTTCTGGCTATATACGGTGGTATACGGCGCACGCGCGCACGTGAGCTTGGTCCGCGTGTCGCGCCGTATCTGCTCACGTGCAGGCGCGCCGACTTTATGTGCGAGTCGTCGTGTACATAGAGCTCTCTCAGCTGTAGCGAGAGAGACTGGAGCCGGTGAATTTTTTCCGAGAGATAAGCCGCGAGATGGGGATATAAGTATACGAAGATAGCTCGAGTCGGAGAGAACAGATGAAAAAGAATGGGTGTGATATACATTTATTGATCATTACTCGGTGCCTATTAATACAGAAATGAATCATATTCAAACAAATAACTTTTCCTCTAAAAAAAGAAAAAAGAACTTAATATAATCGCAACGAGGAAAAAACAAAATCAGACGAAAACACGAGCTGGATGCATCACGATCCACGTGCGGTAGACCTTAGCCGCACGAATTCCGGTTATATATTATACACACACACACATAACAGACCCGCGGATCGAAGCGGGCGCACAGAAAATCACCTGATGTCTCGACGCCGCGCGCAGACCGAAACGCTCTCTCTCTCCCCCGCGCGCGCGCCACAACAGCTGTCGCGCGGCCCACGTGCCGTAGCCGGCCGGCACGCGCGCGGCCGCATGTAGTCAACTGAATTTTTCAGCAGTTTTAAGTGGCCGTGTGCAAACGGTCGTATATGTAGGTAGATTCGAACGGTTAAAGAGCGGAAGGTAGTTTCATTTCAACTGGTATAGGAGCTTTCGTCGTTTATGAAAAGTATATATTCGTGGATGGGTTAAGATATAAGTGTTTATTTATAAGGGGAAGAAGACGAAAGAATATTATCCGAAATAATCTACGAGCGCGAGCGGCGGATTGAATAATAACAAATTATGCGGCGAGCGCTTTTGTAGCTCCAGCAGTCGACTAATGACAGCCGTGTACGAAACATTTACAAGTGCAATAATTCATGAGTCACCTGCGAGCCGCGGCTATGAGTCATGATCGCGCGCGTAGCAGACGCCTCGTTAAAAACTCCGGCCGATATAGAACAGCTATATTGTACACATTGGGTCAAAATCCACGCGGATCGGCGTTAAAAAGAAATATAAATATATTTCAGCGCCGCTGACTCACCGATACTATAACTCCGCGGTTATTAAAAAGCGCATTATAAACGTTGCAGAAATACGCTTAAAACCTGTCGACCGAGAGTAGGGAAATAAATAAATAAAAAAAGCACAGTTCGAGGCCTGTCTTTTTTAGAAAACGAGTTTAACCAACGGTTCGGTACATCCAAAACTTTCCGTCATAACAGCGTGAATCTCCGTCTCACGTATACACACACGCGCGGTTACGAGCACCTCGCCTCCGGTAAACAGAAAGGGAAAGGAGCAGCGGCCGAGGAAGGATAGAACGAGCGCGAGCGGCTTGAAATGAAAAAAAAGGAGGCTTCTGTGTCCGGAGGCCGTTACGTCAGCACAACTCGGCTGCGCTCGCGCCGCGCGTGAATGTAACGTGACGCTGGCGATGCTGAGGAAGGATAGGAATGCAGCTATAGGATGATGATGATTGGCTTTTAAAATGACGAGGGGGGAAAGGCTCGCGATGGAGTGTGTATATATGTGGATGGAAAAGATTGTTGCGAAAAACAGTATGATTGTGTTATCAATAAAGTACCGAGCGTTGCTTTAATTTAACCACATTCGAGAGTGAGAAAGCTACGTACACTCGCGCGTCACTCAATCGCCACGGGCGAGGGACCGTTTATCACGTAACGATGAAGAGCGCCGATAAGTTATCACCCGGGACAAACATGACACTTGTGCTCGAAAACCTCTCCCTCGAGATCACGCAAGAGGCACTCACATCATACTCGAATAACTAATCGTCTTTTCCTCATTTCTCTAATCCTCCCGCTACGACGAGGCGGAAAGTTTGGCACGCAGCGTAATGACGTTGTCGGCGCGGTGCTCCATTCATCCTTTGGCTCTCACTCTCTTCGAATCTTTCAAAGAGATATTTTGGCTCTTTGGCTGATGGCAAGATACCCTGGGAGCAATTGGGCAACCCAGTTGTCGACGATATTACGCGGTTATCGGTGAAACCGCGACTTTTTCAGGATTCTGACGAAGAAGAATCGTTAATTATGTCACAGCACGTAACTCGCGTTATGAAGGAACACGAGGCAAACAAATAAACAAACGATAATCTCAGACGAAATTCGAGGAAAGTGTTTCTGTAGATTAAAAAAAAAGCACTCGACTTCAGTATATTGCGAAATCGATACGCCATAATAGCCCGCGGGTCCCTAAACTTGAAATCGAAAGTTGTCCTAATTACAACCTCGTGCTGTCTTTCAATTGATTGCTTGTGGAGCTGCCGATTGATAAACATTCCCTAGAAGATATACGCAACGCGACACGTATCCTTCTGACTACGTATAAAACTCCGCGAGCTCTTTGTTAAGGTATTGAGCAGGCCAGCTAAATATACATACAACAACGGCGGCCGAGGAAATTCGCTCGTTTGCATATTATCTGATTGCGCGCGCGAGAAATGTACCGTTTTAAATAAACTCTTCCGGCCGCGCAGTGAGTCATGATCCTCTCGATTACATGTATATACCCGCGCGCGTTGGCTAAATCGAATGCGAGAAGGGGGGAGGACTGGTTTTCGGTTTTATTTTGAATTCCGGTGTAATTAAATATAGAACGCGCGGTTTTGCTTCTCTATGTATGAATGGGAAAAAAGGAGTTTGCTGATGATTATTGAGAGATTGTTGCGTTAGGTTATGCGTGAAAGAAGAGCTTTGCCGAACAGATAAGAGAGTGGAATTCCGTCTGGGAAAAGGAGCCGTGTATTTAGTTTAGCGATCGTGTTTCCGCGTTACGCGTATATTAACCCGCCACACATGCGCCGCATCGATTGACAATGACTGCCGCTCTGTTTCTTTTGTGCTCCGCGCGTACATATCATGCGTATGCATGAGTCGCTTATCGCCACGCGCAGGCGTACTTCCTATACGTACGTTTACCTCTATCGCATTATCCACGCTCGCGCATAGATAAGAGCGTCAACGAACTCGCGCGCGCTCGGCTGTTCAACAGCATGGCTAAGAAAGAAAACGATAGAAAAAATCCTTCAATCCTGTATAGAGAGGAGGAGGTTTCGTCGCGGCCGCGCGCGTATGCAAATGGCGCGCGTGCACGCGAAAGGTCGCACTCTCGTCTCGTTGCACAAGGGGACACACATATACAGAGAGCGTGATAAAAATGCGCAACCGCACGCCGGCCGCTAAATATTTAGCGATTCGCCGAGCGTAACGTACCGCGAGCGAGTCTAGAATGGCCGATTCGATCTGTCGCGCATGCGAGAATTTTTAGGAGCGTGAGCGGAATGCCGGGGTGTAGTATATAGTAGCGCGGAAGGTCCGTTTCTCTTTTCGCGAGGGTATAGCCTCGAGTGCGAGTCTGTATGATAGCATGGCATGGCAACCGTAACTATCCCCTTTTACCCCGAAATGATAAATAAAAGGCACGTTTCTTTGTTCTAATGTATCATGTTTATTATATTGCAGGTGGATATGTGGGCCCGTCGATTCCCCTCGCGCCCGCCAGCGTGGCGACAAACGGCGGCGGCTCGCCTTTACGGCCCAGGACAAGCCCACCGCCACCACCGCCGCCGTCCAGCCAAGAATCCGCCCAGGAGGGCCAGCAGTCCAATCACCATCAGGTGAGAAGCCCTGACCTTTATCCCATTGACCGACGGACGTTGGGTTAGTACATGCCTTTCCATCTCGCCATGAATGAACAGTACCTTTACGTCATAAGTAACACGAGGGATACAAGTTGGATTGTAATAGCGCACAAAGTTTTTTTTTTGTAAAAAAAAAAAATGTGTTCGGATTTTTGCATATTTTCGCGCGTGTTTAAAAATAGAAGACGTAAATCAAGCGATTTTCCTGAAAGACTTACCAGAATTTATAAAAAAAACTTGAAAAATTTGAAATTATTCATAGGTTTAATATTAAAAACGGGTTTTTAGGTATTTATATCTGATGATAGAAATAATTATGCTCAAACTGATAACCGATTAGTGCATTAAATAATAAATATATATTCGACTCGAAAAAGCTCTCCCAGGTTCTTGTATAAAATTCAGTCACCGAGACGACCGCGCCTCGTATAATTATTTACGAAGAAAACAGACTCGACCGAGAGCGACCTCCGGGCCAATTAAAAAACGCGTGCGTGTGCACCCAAATCAATCGCGCTCGTAAACTCTCTTCCCCGTCAAAACAAAAAGTGAAACAGCAGCAACAGTAGCATGTGCACATCGTGTGCATATACGCATATATATAGACATATCAATGTTTACGCTCTTTTTCCACACGAGCTCGGGTTTATTCGCGATGTTTCACTGCTCAAGCAGCAGCAGTAGCAGCGATAAGAGAGCTGTTGTACGGCGGGAGACGATAGCGTATGGAAATAATAAAGGAGAGAGAGTGGCGTGCGGCCGATAATGATATGTTATTCGTCACCCGCCGCGCGGGGCTGTTTCGCGCGACGACTACGGCAGTAGAGATTGGCCGGAAGCTTCGCGAGGAGATATAAAAGTGTGGAAACCGTATATAGACAGAGCGAAGACACGTGCGCTGTGTATTTTATTTAATTTATTTTTTTTCCTACTCGAGTGTGTCTTTGAATAATCAGTCGGTGGCTCCTCCTCATTGATTTTCAAATTTCGCTCGAGTCTGCAATCGTGCGCGTGGCTTTGCAAATTACGGTTCTTTGCTTTTGCTATTAATACTAGTACGCGATGTGGCACATGCTTATGAATATTTATAACTATAATGAAATTACAGCGCGTCGCGGAGGCGTCTATACTAATTCCATTCGCGCAGTGTTATAGAAACTTTACGAGCGAACGTTAAAATCTAGATCGGATAGCGCGAGTAACACGAACTCTATTTGTATCAAAGCAATTTGTAAACTCTCAATGTCACTCTCGGGCACACGTCAGAGTAGGCGCCTATTGCAGGAAGTATACAACAATGTGAGTAAACGTGTGTACCGCTGGATAAACTGAATTAATCATGTTGTACCTCAGAGCCAGTCAATACCAGCTTCTATTTGTGTAACCTGCGGCAAAGATATATAATATACTTCAACGACGTGTGTAGTAAAATGCGCAGAGATAAGAGAGTCACGAGTACGAAACAACGACAAATAAGACCTAATTATTATCGGAGCGAGTATTATTAAAGAAGTAAAAAAGGCTTATAACTCTCGCGTATATATACTATACTCTCGCCTTCTCCGATCGCGCAATCCTTATCACCGTGCACGCAGCCAACGGCTTATACCATTGCCGGCGGCTTTATCGCCTCCCCGCGCTCGTGCGAGCCTTCTGATGCAAGGCGATCGGTTTATCATCCAGCGCGATAAGCTCTCCTTTCCCTTCTCTCTCTCTCCTTCTTCAATCACAGATAAGCGGCGCGAACAGCGCGTTACGTAAGGCGCGACGGAAGTCGGGGAAAACAGAGCGATTATCGCGAGAGGCGCTCACCTCTCTTTCTCTCTCTATTCTGCGAAAATGACCGATTTCGCGTGTTTGGTGCGTGCTGCGTGGGTGAGCGATACGGGCCGGATTCCTATGGTTATACGATGCCACGCGCGGAGGTGTTTTCGCCGAGACGCGGCTTTGATTTTGATGAGGAAGCGGTTTTGCGATAATTAATATATGATTCTTGGTAGCATATGTGGGGATTATTTTTATGTACGTAATGGTAGTTTGAGTTTCCTATTTTGTAAGACATGCTACTGAACGGTATTGAAGATATTATACAAAAAAGTTTAGGCGTTGACACCTGTACTCGGTTTTTCAATTTCGTACAGTAACATTACGATAAAAGTTAAGAATTTCGAAACTGGTATCTTTCATAAATCAATATCCAATATAAAGTTCGGTCACAGGTTACATATATGTGCGCGCGCACTTGCGGTACGTTCCTACACTTGTCAGTCAGGTTTCTTTGAATGACATCGAGATAAGAGAGGCGATTATATCCAAAGTACCGATCAGCGATAACCGAGTGTTGATTTTATCGCTATGACGTCAAGGCACTTTTTCCCCGCTGTAACAACTCTCCAGCTTGACTTTCGACACACTCAAGTATCATTAATCATTCGCTAATCTCTGATGCAAAAAAAAAGATACACGCGCGATATAGTAGATTATCGACAGTTGAAATTTTGTCGGTACCTTATCTAAAATTCCATAAACGACAAAATAATCCTACCAACTCGACGACTGTTATACGATAGCCAAATTTTAAATCGTTTTGCCAAACTAACATTTTTGCTATTCTTTTAGGGATCAGGCGGTGGTCCGTCCCCGATGGCTGCGCTCATGTCGGTAGCCGACAACCTCACGTCGCCCGAGTCGGTGCCTCAGCCACCCAACAATCCGAGCCCGACCAGCCGGAGTCCACCAACTACGGCAGCCAACGCTCAGCAACGCAGCGCCTCCCGTGGCTCCCAGCACAGCCCGAACAGCTCCGGTATTTATCTCACCCAAGCTCTATGCAGCACTGCTGTTTTGCAAACAGCCTTCAGACACATTTGACTAATCTATCTTGTTTGCGTTTATCGGTGGAGCAGGTCCTTCGGGCAGGAGGTCGAGCGGCTCGCGCCACGTGTCTTCTACCACGGTGACGACGTCGACGGAGGGCGCGGTGGCCCAGAGCGCGGGAGCCGAGCCCGTTGCAGCGCCCACCCTCAAGTGCACCCTCTGCCAGGAGCGCCTCGAGGACACGCACTTCGTCCAGTGCCCCAGTGTGCCCCATCACAAGTTCTGCTTCCCCTGCAGCCGGGACAGCATCAAGCGCCAGGGCGCTGGTTCAGAGGTCGGTGTCTCTCATTTGTTTTTTTTTTTTTTGTTCAACTAGAACTCTTGATTGAGCTTCAATTGTTCCTTTCTTTATACACTTTAAGCTAATCATTTTGAATGCTGCTGTTACAGGTATACTGCCCGAGTGGCGAGAAGTGTCCTCTGGCCAACAGCTCGGTGCCGTGGGCGTTTATGCAGGGTGAGATCGCGACGATCCTCGGTGAGGACACGCCCAACACCGCCCTCAAGGTGAAAAAGGAGCGCGAGACTTAAGCTGTGCAGCGGACAGGCACAGGCGGTTAAAGGCTCAAATTTTGCTGTCTCCCCAAAGCGGAGCGAGACAATCGACAACATAAGTCAATTGTTGCGTTGTTGGCAGCATCCAGCAGCGGGGGACAAGATGATTTTTCGAGGCAGCGCGCCCCGGGCTTTGGCGATAACAACGCCGTGAAGGCTCGCCGGCAAACTGTTTCTCTCATTGCTAAACACACAAAACAACACACACACATACACGCGGAAATGATCAGATTTCATCGAGGAAATTCCGTTAAATTCAACTATACAAAATATATATGAGACGTGTACTGGGAGAGGTTGTGTCGGCTGGGGTCGTTTGTACAAACAGCCGACCTTTTGTTATGGCCGAAGACGTTGATATATGGCTTTATGCGATGCGCTGTGATGAGATAACCGTTGTTTTGCGAGAAAATCGTTCTTTTTTTTCTTAATTTTTTCTGTAATCGGTGCCGATGGCAAACAGGATAATGCGACGACGCCCTAAGAGTATATGTTAACGATGGAACCGAAGGCGTCGTCGATCGGATATTTTTTTTTTCGTTTATTTTTTTTTTATTCTTGAATGAGCGATTGTCGGTCTTGAGCAGAAGTCTTTGGCAAACTCGGTGACTGGCATGGTATCTGTAAATATGTAACGAGTCCTGAAGGGAAAACAGCGAAAAGGTATTAAAGAAAAAAAAAATAAAAAAAAAATAAAAAAAATAAAGGAATGAGACGAAGAAAATTTGCGAGGAAGGGAAAAGTTGTACTTCGCGCGAATGGCGCGCGCGAATCGTCATTTAATGACAAAATGATTTGTGCCCAATTTTGGGTTTGTACTTAGGCTCGATCGCCTTTATCTTCATTGTGTATTTGTAATGCGTATCTTCTTAAATTTTCTACGAAGACGCAGTTGCGATTCTGAAAAATTTGCGATTTTTATTACGTTGTTCTAGATTTTTTATTTTCTTTTTATTTTAAATGGTGTTTCAAACACATTAGTTTTGACACATGTTTAAAAACGTCACCGTCTTTCGTTGCGTTGTTCGAATATCGTTTAATCGAACGCTTTTAATCTTTATTATTAGTTTTTTTTTTCATTTATTATTACTTTCCCTCTTTCTATAATTTGCCCCCTTTGTATTATATAATTAAACATGACGAACATTTTAACCCAGCGTTATTGGGTATTCTGTACATTATGTATATGTGTATATATTACATTATATATTATATTATAATTAATATTATTACAGAAGATAAAAGAAATCGTATGATTGCGAAAATAAGCATCTTTTAATGTACAAAAAGAATCTTATATTGCGTTTTCCATTAAATTATGTTCTTTACTTTTAATGCACAAGTCATAACGAACGCCCTCGGAATACGCATTTGTTGCTGAGGCAGTGACGATCACGCGTTACTTTGTATCTCGTTTCGTTTATTTCATTACGCCCCTCCCCCCCATTTTTTACATAGATCGTAGTAAATGACATTGTCAAAAAGAATTAAAAAAAAATAATGAGTAAAACCAATCTTTACACACACCAACGAGAGACTACGCAGAATCGTTCCACAAATTTGTCGATGTCGACGGGCTGAAATAAACACAGAATGAATCTTCATTTGACGATGTGAACTTAAAAAATGTGAATGACAAAATTAAATTGTCTTCATTTTCAGTTTAACGCTAGACTTTAAAGTGAGGGCTTTCCAGTTTTTCATTGCTCCAAGAAAAGAAAAATAATAGAAACGAGAACAAATGTGAAATTCGCTCGAAAATTATTGGGCAGGAATGCTCTGTAAAAAACGGATTGTTAAGTAAAAGAATAAACGAACTTGTTTAACGAGAGAATAAGAGACTATGCGAAATTGTCGATGTCGACTGGTTAAATAAAAAATAAAGATGTTTAAAAAAATTTTTAAATGTATCTTCTTTTGGCTATGTAAACAACAACAAAGGAAAAGGAGAGAACTTGTTCACACTTTAGTTTAACGCTAGACTTTAAGTGAGGGCTTTTTGGTTTTTCATTTACCCGATGAAAAAAGCATTGCCCGAAATATAGGAACCACACACTCGCTACGTCAGAAAAGTTTTTTAAAGTGGGGAAATCGTGTGTTTCGCTCGCTTCCAGGGCACCACTTTTTTGTATTCTAATACGTTAATTTTCTTTTCTTTTTTTTCAATTTTGTTTTTGTAATAATTGATGTAACCAGCAATGGTGAATCGAGCCCTGGACGCATAAGTCTTTTTGTATATGTATATATATTTGTACAAAGGTAAAAAAATAAGAAAATTGACGTGCGTATTGATAATTGTAAGGAAAGCGCAGGTCAATTAGTGGGGAAGTTGTTGCCAGCTCCGTAACGTCCTTTAGAGGGCCGCTCACGTGGCGGCTTTTTTTTTAATTGCACGCGTCGAATTTAATCGGCAAGATTTTCTCAAGTTTTTAAAAGCCCGGACGTGCCTGAGTGCTTGCGACAACTTTTCGATCAAAACGCGCCTTTTTTTTCTTTTCTTTCCCTTCTTCAATATATAATTGTGCAACGACAACTTGTTATGCA
This sequence comes from Torymus auratus, assembly GCA_900474315.1. NCBI lineage: Eukaryota > Metazoa > Arthropoda > Insecta > Hymenoptera > Torymidae > Torymus > Torymus auratus. The sequence goes on along the minus strand of UXGD01001155.1, from coordinate 8,974 downwards.
CATTATTTATGTACACACTGGATTTAATTCAAGCGGAAAGAGTCAAGTCGAATTATATGATCCAGTAGCTTTTTCTCAACGTTTTATGGTAGTTCCTACCCAATGCCAATATATTGTGAAATAAAAATCGGTTTCTCAATTTGTTCTCTATGTTTCTTACTTCTTTGCCCAAATAAATGAATCGTACAATAATTCCAACACTGGTTTTTTCTCTTCTTTTACAGCTGCACGTAAATGGAAACGAATTTTTGTGTATGTTATTTAAAAATTGAGCCCTGCTTTGCTATGCGAATTGGTGAAAATGATTAAAACTGTGGAAGATTGCAAGCCGAGGCGACGAAACGCGCGTTTATCTCGAGTCAAATAAATAAGAAGAAAAAACGCAATCCCATGGTTTGTGGAGAGAGAGAGAGATAAAGAGAGAATGAGAAAATGAGAAAGAGAGCAAGAGAGAAATGATGATTCGAGTGTAGGAGAGTGAAAATTTTGAAAGTTCATTTTTTCACACTGAATAAAAAAGCGATAATTGTCATTTTTACTTGGACAAAAGTAAGCGTAAGATTATTAAAAAAAAAGTAAAAATAATAAAAGAAGTAAGGATGCAGTAGTTATTAATTGAATGTTAGTATACTCGCCCAACCAATCGTGTAAGTCAGGAAAAATGTGAGACTCGCAGCAGGTTTGCGCAGTTCTTATCGTTTGGAATTTCGCCTCTAAGCGTCTTTCTACACATATACCACACTAACACTGAGAAAAATTGTATTCTTTGTTACTTAATTCTTTCCGATGAAAATTATTGAAACATAAGCCGTTTTATTCGCCATTGAACATTCGTTTGAAGATTCTGAAATAAAAGGACAAAAACGAAATATTTGAAAAACAGAGTTTAAAAAGCCGATGCAAAGTCGCATTTTTTCTGGCCGTAGCGCGTACAAAGTAGTCTTCCCGAGATGTAAAACAAAAAATTGAAGAGGAAAATAAAAAACGTAATTAAAAAGGAAAATAAATGGCGAAAGAGGATAAAAACAGTCATTCCCTACTTTTGTACGACCCGATTTGTTTTCTATGATTCTTGTACGAGCGCAATAATATGGTCATTAAAGTGAAGTAAAAAAAAACACGTAAGTTTACTAGCGACTGTAGTAGCGAATAATACGATTTTCTAGTGTACCATACTTTGAGAAACGCGTTACACTATACTGTTTATCGTATGTATGCAACCTGCAAAACAAAATATATGTGTTGATGTGTAACAATTGTTGTCTTCTTTCTTTCATTAAACTATCCCGCCATCCTTTACATACAACTTTCAAATGATCCATAAATTTTAACCTTTTTAATTCTTAATTTATAATTATGTTTATATAAGTTAAAAAAATTCAAAGGTAAAGGTCACTATAACAATGTTCTTTTAAAGAAACATGTTATTTACATAAACATTCAATAAATATAAATTGGTTTCCAGAACATTAGTACATATTTAGCTTGTTTTATGACCAGTTTAAATTAAAATTCGCTGTTTTTACCAAAGAACTAGAAAATTTCCACTATATACAAGCAAGAAAGTAATTAAACTTTCAAATCTCGGAGATAAACATATGAAAGACCGATAAGCGCTCTGGAAAATACGAACGATTGAAGTTCGTTGAAGTCAAGTTTTATCACCGGCCCGATTTAGCGCTCATATACTTAAAAATACCGACCTTTCGACCTTGTTCAATTCCAGCATGACATATTAAAAATCAATACCCTTCATTATACGCCAATCCAAATCGCGAAATGTACAAAAATAGCCTTATACTCCCGCTGCTCGGTGGTTCGAGATTATACCGCGACACTAACGAACTCTCACGTTCGACCGAGACGGAGAAGAGGAAGAGGAAGCAGAAGAAGAAACAGCAGCCACACACAGAGAAATCGATGCACGGCTCTCTTCGGAAGCACGCCTGTACTATAGACAAGTATGCGTCGGGGCTCGCGGAATTTGAAAATCAATGCCAGCGCTCATCTGGGTCTGGAGCCGCAAGCGCCTGCCCGGATATTGATCCGCGACGGTCGGTCCAGACGGCGCGGCACGCAAGAGAGCTTTTGTTGCAAAAACTTTTTGGTAGCACGTATTTTTTTCCATTAAGCGTGCGTTGGCGCTTTCATCCGCACTCGTCTATAAAAAAAAACCTTCTTCACGTCGTAAAAAAGAGGCTGAAAGCGACGGTCTCGCGCTCTCTTGCTTTAAAAGGAAATGTCGCGCGACTCTTGAGACGACGCGTCGTTAAAATAATGTTTGGCTAAGGTTTTTTTGATGATAACACGCGGGCAGATATGATTATATATGCCAATGAAAAGTTCGTAGTATACAAATTTTATCGTCTCGTTTTGGGTACACCTTTGTAACATAATTGCAATTAAGGGAATATCGGAGTATAATTATCTAAAATTACATACTTATGTGACTTTCTCGTATTTTCCATTGGTTTTATTCAATTTTTTAGTTTCATTAATTATTTTTGTCATCCGGCATTCGTTAGTCGAATACAAACTCGGAATGACGATAATTTTAAAAAAATGTAAGATTCCACGTAAAAATCTGTAATTGGCTCCGATAACCCAGCATAATATTTTTTTTTTTTAACAATATTTATTATTCATAAAATGTTTTATAAATTAACTCCTCTTATTGATTCACAAATTCAAAAAAATATGAGTCAAAGTAAATAATATCTGAACATGTAACATTTGATATTTATCTTCGCCATCGTGTCAAATATTATTTCTTTTCCTTTTAACTTTATTGAAAAGGTGAAAAATACGTCGTATAAATTATTAATATTCGAGCATTTGGTAGTCATCATAACCGATTGCCAAGTGCAAATGCCTTAAACTGCAATTTCATGTAATTCTTTCGCCATTCCTGTAGAAAAATACAAAAGTAGCTTTATGATTTACCTTATAAAAAAATACCCATCTTCTATTCGACCCATATAGGTATCTTTCAGCCCCTTTATAAAAAATGAAAAATGACCGTAAACCCATCCTCAACGCGCTGCGCTCATCTCCATCCCGCATGTGAATAACACACCATCATCAATATCAGCCTGTCGAAGCATCGCGTAAATTGCGTAAGACGAGCGCAGGTGCCCCTGTACTCAGCCGCTCGTAAAGTATATATATATAATACGACAGGCTCCCGCGCCATTCGCTTTAACAGGATCAATACGCCGCAGCCGGGCATACGTACACATGTAGGTATACCTATATACACTTGGACACAGGGACGAGCTCGCGTGACGTATATACCGGCGCGCCCGTGGTGTAACCAACTCTCCGTCGTAGCAGCGCACATCAGCTGAAGCTCGCGTAAACGCGACCGGCTGCAGTGCAGTGGCTCCGTGACGCGCAGACGCGTTGTCGTTGCTTATCAGTGTGTGTGTTGTATTGTCGTATAGAGAACGCAGGCGGCGTGGGTGCGTGTCTGCTGTGTGTAATTCGGTTTGTTTGTGACTATACATCAGTGGTATTGCTGGAGTTTGATTATGTGCCGTATGCGTTGCCGATGGAACTTTTAGTTGTATTGATGGAGGGAAGAGATGATGTCAGTTTCGTTACTTTCTATAGGACTTGCGGTCCGTTCGAAGGTTGCCTATTTGAGGGTACTGTTTTATCTGAAGAGTTCAAAACGATTGATTTCGAACCACAATATTTATGCATTGTTTTTTTTTTCAATACAAACTTTGCTTTATTGTGTTGAGTACATATATAGATTTGAAATAACTTGCAATTCTTGTTACTCTATATTATAGGCAAACAATATTCCTGGATAAACTTAATACATCCATTTAAATTTTATTGCGATCTTCAATAACGTTTTAGTAATACTGTATGAATTAAAATAGCATGGCTGAACAATTGATTTTACTCAATCTAAGAGTCTATAAATGTTTACATTTTCGTTTTAGAGCATTGCATTTTATTTTGTAGCTATTGTATTAATAATGACTGTTTCAAGGTCTTCGTGACATTGGAATCAATTGCATAAATCGTTTACTTAAAAATCTTTAAATTTATTAATATGTATTAACATGTATAAAGTTATGTTTCAATAAGATTATAAATGAAAAATTTCAATTGCAGAACCGATGACAATCAAGATATTTCAAGTGCAAGAAGCTTGAAAATGCGAAGAAAAAAGTCAGGAAAGGAAAACGTGCCGTCAGTCACGTGGATCGCCATGCAACCCACAGTGTCAACAAAAACCAGAATGAAAAGTGTGGCCGATTATTTGGTATGATGACATGCACATCTTTGTCTTTTTTTTATTTCAAATAAAAACTCGAACAAATTGGAAAGAATAAATATATAGCCGCTAACAGACGATAAAGCTATTTTTTCACTCGAGTTATAGCTAAAAAAAACTATAAAAATTTTATTTTATTTAGTAAAGTAGTCCAAAACTAATCTGTTCAATTATTATGAAAGCTTTTGATAATTAGTAAGCATATAATAAAAAAGTGTTTTAATTTTAGTCAGAAGTACAAGAAGATATACCTATGCCTAAGAGGAGATTGTGCATTAGTCCAGAAACTTTAAATGCTTTACAAAATGCCGAAAAACTTGTAGAACATGCGGAAAAGCAAATATCAGAGATGAATTTTAATGACTTGCTCACAGATGACTTAGAAATAAATAGGTGAGTAAACTTGCGGGTCCTCTAAAATTATATAAGTTACACCCCAAAAACATTTTTTTATTAAAATCTACAACTTATATGACAATTTATAAAGTTAAGATTAAATTAACTGATTTTAAAGATTTAAAAAAAATTTGATTATAAAAATTGTTTCGTAATTACAATATTCTTTTCTCCATCAAAGGTTTGACAATAAGGCATTAGAAGAAGAAAGTATGTATATTCGAAAGATTGTAGCAACGACCTTAGAAAAAGGATTCTATGATCCAGCCGTAGTATCTAACAGAGATAATCTCAGATCAACATTTACGTTAACTGATCCGACAAAGTACAATCCGTCGCGCGAAATGTATAAAACTCCAAGATCATATCGAACTACAAAAGAATCACCTAAGATGACTTTGAGAGCAGCAAGCTGTATACCAAAACAACCAACGTGTAATCCTTTAATGGAAGACTGTCTATTCTGTAAATATAGCCAACCTGACCAATCTAAAGCTACACCTCAAGAGAGCACAACGGTGGAGCCTAGTGAACCAGAGAAAAAGAGCGACATACCGGAAAAGAAAATCGAAGAAGACAAACCGGAAAAACTAAACGTGCAAAAAGGTCCATCGATCAGCATCAAAGCAGACTTCTCCGTGCAAACAACTCAAATTGTCGACATTCGTCCGAAAGAACTTAGGCATCGGACTTGCAACGACAACTTCGTCACGTATGAGTTCAATCACGAGTCATGTGATGAGAAGACACAGCCAGAGGTGAACGAATTGTTGAGGGGGTGCGAAGAGCCGCACAGGGATGAGAGAGCGATGGATGATGGAAAAGTGAATTTGCAGCCGAGCAGATTTCGTGACTCTCAACAGTGCGAACGTAGAGCCGATAATACGCCAGGGCCCAGCCGAAGAAATGAATCTCCAGCGATAGAAGAAAATTCGACCAACGGTAATCGACTGGTGGAGTCGAAAGAACGGAAAGCCGAGAAGGACGCTGACTCTTGGAGAGCCAGCGAGGACGTGTCGATCGACCTTGACGACTTTAGCCTGAGGGAGCCGAGGATACTCAACGAGATGGACGCGCTGCTGGAGCAGCAGAGGAAGATCATCCGCCAGGTGCACAGCGCGACCGAGCAGCTCGACAGGTTCTTGCTTACGAGTTTGCCGGACGAAAAGCCACCGACTCTCAAAAGACACAAACCCGAGAAAAAGCATCGCGGTGATAGGAAACGGAGTACGAAACGGAATAACGCCGTGAGCGATAAGGAGAATGGACAGCTGGTTAGTGATTATAGGGCGATGGCGGATTCGGCTGAGATCAATAGTGTATTTAAGAAGATTCAAGCAGCTAATGGAGTGGCATCGGTTTCGAGCGAGTCTGATAAAGCTCAGGAGATTACGTCTGGGATTGACCAGTTGCCACTCGATACCTATCCTACGCGCTTAGTCGAAATGACTTCGCGCGGTGTTAATGTGGATAAAGAACCTGTCAGAAAAGCTGCTCAAGATGTTTGCTCTGCTTCGACTACAATGAATAAAACATCATCGGCTGAAACATCACAAGAGCCCGAGTATTCGGATACCTTCGAAGAAGACGTGACTTCCGTTAACGAAACTATAAAGGAATCCAGTGCTTCGGATTCGCGGAGATTACTGGCCGAGGTTGTGAATAAAAAATTCGACAAAGAATCTTCATCTAACAACAATTCGCTTCTCCAGGCGTCGTCCGCTCATACTGAGACAAAATCCAATGCGGGCTTTATCGAGAACCTGAAGAGTCCGCAGTTGACGAAGGAAAATAATCTGGGCGCAAACACTCTTCGCAAGACTGAAAAAAGTGTAAACGAAATTTTAAAGTCCCTTGAAAATATCAGGATAGACGAGGATTCAAAGACAAAGAAGAAAGCGGTTAACAATGTGGACGTAGAGGAACGTACTGTTGACAAAAGTTTGATCGAGACGAGTAAAGATTATTCTGGTAAGCGGCAAAACAGCGGAGTCGAAAAAGAGAATGTCAAGGCAAAGTTAATAGAGCGAAAGAAAAGCGAATCGCAAAGTAGTACCTGTGTTGGTAAACAAGAACCAAAGAGAACTGAGGTAGAAAGTCATTCGGCGAAAGAAGACATGCGAAGTCGACACAAAGAACATGAGAAGGTTGATAAAAGTGAGGAGAAAATAAACGAAAGTAGTGAGAAATTGCAAAATCACGCCGAGGAGAATTCGCAGAAAACATCGCACTTGATTGAGAGCATATCGGATATTTCCTTCCACCCCAGTGCTGATAACACTAAGACCTCTCAGGATTCCCTAAGGCTGTCTGCTTTGTCGCATGACGATAAATGCGAGGATGTGACTGAAATGAAAGATACCTTGGTTGACCAATCAAATGATGAAAAATCTACTGAATCAAAAATTGAAAGCAAATTGTCAGAAGTTAGAGAAAATCTTAACAGTTTAATGAAAAGCATGAATAACAGTGTCGAGGATCGAAATTATTCCAACGCAATGAAAAGTCGTGAAAATAGCGTCGAATCTCGAAAAAATTCAAACAGAGATCTTGCTGTGCCTGACGTGCCTATAAAATTAACAAATAATGAAATCAATAAGAATAGTTCAAGTCAAGGCAAGTCAAATTCTGAAGAAGTAATTTTGAATAACAAAATTCCTAATAATCGAGAGCACATTATGTTTAATAATAGGTGGGTAGAGAACTGACATAATTATTTTTATTGTAGTATTAAAATTTGAAACGCCAAGTAACAATTTTTAATATACTCAAGTTATTATAAATAAATCTATATTATTTATTATATAATTTTATTTTGATTTGAATAACGTTTATAAAAGTGAAATTATCTTTTAACTATTATACGTTTCAGATCATTCGTGACAATGCTAGAGGAAAACAGCAATGTAGTCTCCGAGTCGTTTCAGCAGCACAAATTCAGCTTGTTAAAAAAATTAGAATCTTGTTCCATGCAATCGCATTACCAGGGCAAACGAGTTTTTACATCGACTGTTCTTACCGATGCAGAGCCGCCCAATAGTTTCGCAAGACTGAAGGAATCGGTTAGTATATTTCTCGGCAAAATAATTCTGTTTCACAAAATAGTCACAATGAAAACTATAGAAATATTTTAGCTAAATATTTCATTTTTTTTTTTTTTTTTATTTTAATTGCAGTCGGAATCGTCGTCAGAAACCCATTCAGAAGGCGAAATCTGCTTAAGCCATTCGACTTCATATTCCTTGGGGGAAATAAGAAAGAATTTGGAATTAAGCAAACCAAATTCATATATGCAAAGTTCTTCAAGCACTGCGACTAATTCCAAAACTGTATGATATTTTATTAAATTCATTCAATAAGTTGTTTTCTTTTAATATTGCGATTTTAATAAGCATTTTTTTTTTATTTCAGTCTTTAACGCATAGTATGGGAGAAATATGCCGAACCGACGTGAATTCGTCTTTAAGCTGAGATGGGAATAATGTTTGGTTCTAAAACATTTCTAATTTAGTCTTGTCTGTCTGACGCTGCTATGACTGTAGATAGTTAACTATATTTCATGATATTAATTCATTTTTTGAGTCTTTATACATAACAGACATCACTTTTTTTACATAATTTTTGTACTTTTCGAACTTAAAATAGTACATAACACTGTTGTCAAATGATGCTATTCAAAATAAGCTATTTTTAGTAAAATTGTAAATATTATAAAATAAATTACACAACATTTTTTATACGAACGACTCTTTGTTATCAATGAGTCACTGAATTCATTAATATCTCACTTATACAATTGTAGTTGCTAATTATTGGAATGATTCATTTCCTAGATGACAAATTTCCTTAGCCAACAAAACCATGTGTTTACAAATGACGTAATAGAAAATACTACTATACAGTTGATTGTTATAAACGAGAATATTATAACTGCATCTCAATCGGCCAATTGGTGATGAAAAATTTTTGTACTTTTTTGTAAGTAGATTTATAGAAGCAATAAGTATATCTTCTCTCCAAATATAGTACACCTTTTATTACAAAAATAATTGCCCGCGCAAAACTCGAAACCGTTGGATCTATTGCGGCGCTATATTACTACCATAACCATCTAGCGCCGAAATTGCGTTGATTCGTCGGCGCTATGGTTGCGGTAGCATAGCGCTATATTGGCGTAATACCATAATTTACTATAGCGCCAATATACCGCCCATATAGCGCAATGGAAATATTTAAAATAAATAAAATATTTATCATATATGACACAATATTTTTACATAATTTACT
>UXGD01001154.1:0-39089 GCA_900474315.1 Torymus auratus | reverse complement strand
AGATGATCCGTAGTAGATGAGTCTAGCCAGTGAATCGATGAGTAGAGCCGTTGAAAATTGCAATATGCCGATGCCGGAAGATGTTGCCTCGTGGCGAGCAGGATGCAGAGAGAGCGACCTTGGCTTACATCCTTCTTCACGGCCTCATCCGCTTCTTCATCCGCCTTGCACTGTCACTCGCGGTGAGAGTCAAAACAATATCTCTCCCATTTACATATGGGAGAGCGAGAGAGACAACGACAGTCGCAGAGACTGAAAAATCAATACAGCATCTCAGCTGTTGCGCGGCGACGCTGCGCCGTGCTGCTGTGCCGCGGTGGCGCCGTGAGTATAATACATTCGCGCGCGACAGCGGAAAATTTGAATTATTCTAACCTCTTTCCCAAACAGGTATTGATACAACGGTTTAAATACATAAGCGAAAGTTCTACCTAACGATGCGCCAGCACAGTATTATCGACGCCAGCTGTATCGGAGGCTGACGTTGTGCTCGCGGTAACCTACGCAGTGCATATGGTAATCTACACCGCACACATTAGGTGTAATACGTCACGCGTGCACGATATTCTACGCGCACACTCGCCGTGTAAAGCAGCGAGGGGAGAGAGCCGTCGCGATGCACACACGTACAAGTGTGAAGGAGAGGAAACTGTGGCGCGGCAAGTCTAAGCACTTGTTGCGCTCGCTTGTCGGCTTTAACGACTAGTAACACGTCCTTGGCGGCGCCCTTCTGACATGTGAGCTCTTGTAGAGAAACTCTTAATATTACACTGAAAAAACCCCTCAATATAATACACAAGTAAAACTCAAGTAACATTTAGCGTTACACTCAAAACCCACTCTCAAATGGGTGTGAATTCGGACACGATGGGAATGCTCGATTTAGTACCTATACTCAATTCAGTATGTTTACGAATGAACGTATATGAGGGTTTATATTGTTCGGGTTTATCATCAAGAAGCAATAAAACGGAAAATTAATGCTTCGAGAGTCTGTGCAATCAACTCTACTCGTAAGTAAAAGTTCATTACAGAAAAAGGTATGAACGTAAAATGCGTTCGAATAAAATAGGCAAAGCATAAAGAATCTTATTTGCAAATAAGACAAGAAAGAATTTTTAATAGCCTATAACTTTTTTTATAATCGACATATTTTAATGAAACACAGCTTAAATTAAAGCTTTTTTTGCCCTCTTTTTAGAGCTCTCCAGCCCATTTATATGACTGGAATATTCAAAAAGCTATTACTAAAGAAAGAAACCCCTATTTTTATCGAAAATTGTTTATTTTAGACATAAAATAGCTTGAATCTCGGAAAGAAAGGCCCATTCACAAAAACTCCGAGGCACGTGTCTCATTATTTGACATAAAGAAGTACCTCCTGCAGTTTTAGCCAAATCCAGGACCCGCATCCCTGACCATCTCCTTGTAAGTGCATTATATAAGATTGGAATTCAATAGAATCTAAAATTCGGATTTCCCTAAGAATAATTAATAAACGTCCGTTTCAAAAACCCGCGTATACATAGCTTACATTAATTACACCTTCATACACTATTTATTTGACAGTCTGATTTTGTCAGATGCAACAATCAACGAGCCGCAATGTACAATTGCTCTGCTATTGACTAATCGATTAAAGAAAAGAAAAAAAGAAAGGAAACGATCGAAATGAAACCATAACAGTGCGCAATTGAAGAATGATTCGAGAGACGCAGACGCGTGCACAGCATATACCTATATATAGCATATACTCTCAACCACATTCCTGGCATACGTGAAAACACACACACAGAGAGCGTCCGATATACAGATGCTCTCGAGCATCGTTCTCTTGGCAAACTTCGCGCAAGTGCTCTTCTCTCCCCACTCGAGCTACCAAACGTATATATATATACGCCTATACGTGTCTATCTCGCCTACGGCGATGCGCGCACCGGAAGCCGCGGATTCCGGATTACAACGATCGGCTTTTTTCCCCCCTCCATTCGCGGAAAAGGCGCGCCGCCGCCGGTTTTCGAGCGCGCAAAAAGCGCTCGCGGCTACGTCGCCGCCGAAGAAGAAGTAGTAGTAGCTGCAGGTAGTAGTAGTAGTAGAGGACGACGTCGACACCGACGAGGACGAAGGAGAACGCTAAAGCGCGAAGAAGACCCGCGGGACGAATAGGAACGGATGAGTATACGTATGTCTATGTGTGTACGGCGAAACGTACGGTGCACAAGTGCGCAAGCGAGCGAGCGGCTCTGTATATTGCGTCACGCGCGTGACCCTGCGGGGATATAACGGGCCGCTGCGACGTGGAGGGAGGCCAGGGTCAATCGGCCAGAGTTCTCTCTCTCTCTCGCTTCTTGCGCTTTCTCTCCTGAGCGTCTTTTTCGCGCATTCTATCGCGCGCGTGAGGGGACGACATCGCCGGGAAGAAAGTGCGCGCGATGCTGAAGATTCGATTACCGGCCTTTTCTCCGCGCGCCTATATATGAGTGCTGGGTGGTCCGCACCCCGCCTCTTTGTGCCGGCGAGCTGTGTCCTTTCCAACTTTGCGAATGGATGCTGTCCCTGACATTGCATTCTTCGCGGGGTATACATCGTGTAGATATACTTACGAAGTTTCGGCAGAAGATGGGCTCTCGCGAGTTTTCGGAGCCCTGCGTGGCCCTGTATTTTCATAACGATTTCGGATCGTTATTTATTACTGTATAGAAAACGCCTCTTACCTTGATTATTACGTATTTTACGCGTGTTTCTTTTCCGTTTCTTTTCAAAGTGGCAATCGTTTGGAAACGTTGCGGATTTTCAATTTTGTTCGGATATTATTTTGAATTGATGTGCAATTGCTTCACGATGTAACTTAACGGAATAACTTCAGCACATAAATCAGGTCCGGGAAATTATATAGTTATATATTCTTTCTTTTTCGTGTTGATTGAAGCGTTTATTTCCTCGTTTTAAATAATTCTGTCACATTTCAATTAAGAAGATATAATTTATTGGTTTAATGGCTGTTTTATGAATTCATTGTTTCGTTAAACTGCAGTGGACCTGAAAGCTATATAAAATTACCAATCAATTTTAAAAATTAGAGCAGTCTTTTAACCAACCGACGTTTAATCGATAAAACGCCTGTCAAATTTATATTATTAAATTTTATTATGCATGATCATTAATTTAAACTCGTTTTATTCGATTTTCCAACTGATTAGTTTTAAATAAATGAAAATATCATTAATTTACATCTGTTAAATATTCAAATTTCCCTCAATATGAGAACTGTTTACAAAATAACTGCTTTGAAAATTAAGTTTAAAATTGAATTTTACTTAATTAAGGAATCATGCATAAAGCAAAATTATCCGCTTTATAATTACTAGTAATATATTTTTAAACAAAAATTACGTCTTATTAGAAAGAATTTACATTTTTATCAGTTTATAACTAATCTGGCTTCAACGTAAAAAATATATAAAAACAGCCACCGTCGTAAAATTCTCAAAGTTTGCCGTGATCAGAGTACAGCAACGGACTGTTCGTCCCCAAAGGAATGTCACACACATGGACGTTTTTCCATCGAATATCAAATTTACTACATCCATAAAATTCTTTCTCTCCGCTTGCTCCTTCTCCGCGTTAACCACGCGCGCACAGCCAATCACTCGCTTATCTCCTCTTCTCCTCCTTAAACGCCCATAGTCCGCTTCAGGTGTGCGCGCCGCGGCTGTGAGTTTTTTTTTCGTGTCCCGCGCGCGCACTCATCGGCATTTCGACGAGACGACGACGACGACGCGTCGCCCTTAGCTCTGGGTCAGAGCGGCGGTAGTAACGGCATTGCGCGCGCGATATATCTGGGTTAAAATGCGCGCGAGGAGACGCGGCGGCGACTGCTGCTCACACACACAGCTACACGCACACCGGATAATTATCCGCCGCGGTTGTGTGTGTGTATACACGGAGGTAAGGGCGCCGAAGTGGTTCGCGCTCCGGTTTCGCGTGCGCGAGAGAGAAAGAGAGAGAGAAAGAGAGGGAGATAGACCGTGTAGCCCTTTAGCGGGTCCTTGTGATGTCTCGCCGGGAAGTTCTTTTGCTTCTTCTTCGTATTCACTGAGCATCTTCCGGTACTGTTCTTTGCTTCTCATTAGGAGGGAAATTGCTTTGATGATTTGTTTTGTCAGCCGAGACGGATGAAAAAAACGATGCTTTATGCGTTTCTGTAACTTACTTGCACGATTCTGCGAGATCTTTTTCGTATTGTCGTTGTTTTTTGAGAAGGAAAAATTAGTCGTAAAAGGGGCAAAAAATTTAATTACAGAATGTAAAATTTGTTTATTTAACTAAATATTTTATCCGCGGAAGGATTGGTTGCGGTACTGAGTCCTTGAAATAAATAAAAAATGATTTCATAAAAAAGTTACAATAAACGTAATTTATAATTTAAGCGAAGTTGCTATTACAAATGTTTCGCCATCAATTGAAAAACCAGGTGAAAACTTTATCTGGCATTCTAAATGGCCTTTTTTACCTATACCTGCAATCATAGAAAGATACAAAAGATACACTTTATTTATTAAGAGAGCATATCCAGGGGAAAAAAATGCATAAATATGACTACTATATGGGCATGTCAGCACTTTACCTCTACTGGGCGTATATATATCTTAAAATGTTTTGCAGCATTTTATAATTAACAAGGGAACCCGGTTTTACAATAATGTAAGCTTTCGAAAATATTTCTTTCGAGAAGAGTCGCTCTTTAGAAAGAGCTCAAATTTGATGTAATGAAATATGTAGACGAATTGAGGTTGCTAGGTGCGAAAAGTCGGGGTGATAGATAATATTGCTTAAAAAACAACTTTAATTGTCTTAAGAACACTATTTACAGGGCTATAAGGCGATAAAGGAAATAATGAAATAACTTGAATTTAGTTGTGCGTGTGTTGTGTTGTCGCGTTCGCGGCTCGCGATAGACTGATTTACTACCGCGGCTTACCTGTAATGCACGAAATTGTGTATGTGTAAGTTTTGAGTATTTGTCTTATAGGTGTGAACATACTTGGAGTTTTGCGGTGGTAGGGCGCTGCTTAGGCAGTTTTCGGTTCAAATTACAAAGAAATATATACACGTGAACTAATATTCTTCCATTAATTAATTCGTAGCTGGAATTCCTAACAGTAGAGCTACTTTTAACCGTTAATAACTTTATAGTACTTCATGTAGATATTCAAATAAAGGCTTATTTTCAGCTTGAAAATTTTGTTGCATAATATAATTATTAAAAATTATACGAGAAAAAGTAACTAAATAAATTTTTTAAAGAATGTTTTATCATCATTTAAGACCCGCTAAATCCCCTTGTACTTCAAAAATTAATATCTTTTTTCATAATTTACCCATATACCAACTGCATATGATTACCTGTCGAAATATTCCCGAAATTTCATTACGAGATCGTAATTGAAGAATGTCAGGTACATACTTGCTATAGCCGGATACTAAAGCTTTATAAACTCTATAATTCGTTAAAACTTTTGCCGTTTATCCGCTTAACGATTGAATTACTAAAGTATGTCCACTTTATTACAACAAATAACGCATGGAAATTCATTCTGACAAAGCCCATAAAATTCCACTAAATTTCCGTCGATATGAACGCTTCCAATTGTATAACATCATAAACGACTCTCTTTGTACCCCCACAGATAACACGGGCCGACGAGGTGGAGGTGATCGAGGATGTGCCGGGCGACGACATCCGCAACTCCGAGCACCAGGATGTCGCCGACCAGCCGCAACAGCAATCCCAGAGCATGCAGCAGCAGCAGCAGCAACAGCAACAACAACAGCAACAACAACAACAGCAGCAGCAGGCGACGGCGGACGCGATGACAGCCGCCCTCGACGCCATGGCCGCTGAGAGCGACAGCCAGGGGGCCGGGGGAGGAAACGGCGGCTCGTCCGGCGGAAGCCAGTACGGCGCGGCCAACCACCGGGGACATCCGGGTCGCGGTGGCGGGCCTATGTCGCCACCGAGGTCGCATCACAATGTCGCCTACCACGGACCGCCTCCACCGCCGCCGTCTTCCGCCTCAGTAAGGTTTTCGATGATGGCTCCTATTGTCGTTACCGTAGAATTAGACGGGCTATTATGGCTATATTGCTGTTAACAAAGGGGAGGCTTTTGTGCGATAAGTGATGCAATTTTTACGATTGGAGAAAATATAACGCGCGCACTCGCAAACAGCGCGAATTATCGGAAGGAAAATGTTTTAAAATAGGTATATAAAGTGAAGTTATACTACGTTGGATTCAGTTATTGAAGCGTGCAAATATAATTCTCAGATTACGTTAGCGAGTTTACGAGAAAGCAGTTATTTATAAAATATAATAGGATACAGAATCGTTGCTTGTATTGTTGAATATATTAAAAAATTGTATTATTTGATTGCAATGGAAATTATAGTGTCAGATGAGATATAATAAATTACTATATTTCCCGAGTAAAAGTAATAGTAAAAGTAGGTGGACATCTGAATAATTAATTCCCCTTCGTATTACAGTCGTCGGGCTCGCAGCAGCAGCAGCAACAGTCACGGCCGCAGGACAGCATCGACAAGGTCTTCGACACGGCGATCGGCGCCTCGCTGATCGACAGCGGCAACGGCATCGGCGAGAACTGGCCGGCGGCCGGCAACGACATGCCCAAGATCGTCTCGCTTGACGTCAAGTGCGAGAAGAACTCGATGAAGGTCTACCTCGGCTTCGACAAGCCCTTCTACGGCATCGTCTTCAGCAAGGGCCACTACAGCAACGCCAACTGTGTCTATCTGCCGGCGGGCCTCGGCAGAACCTCCGTCAACTTTGAGATCGGCATACACGCATGCGGTACCGCGGGTAACACTGAGAACGGACTCTACGGCTATGGCGCGGAGTCAGGATCCGGTACCTACTTCGAGAACATTGTCGTCATACAGTATGATCCGCAGGTGAGCTATATTGTTTTGGGCGCTTGGCGAATTGTTAACAGTGGATGTCGGATTTTTGGGTGAAATATAGAAATTTTTTTATTTTTTTGCGACATAATATGTATATAGTATCATTTTTATACAAGTTCATGTTTTTATGCATGTCAAATTTTTATTCGAGGGTATTTTCAACGTTTTAAATTTACACTTTGAAAACGAGAAAATATTGCGCTGCGGATCATATTTTCTCAAAATATGAATGATCGGAAATAATAAAAAAGTCGTATAAAATAAAGTTACATGTTTACGACTGAATTTTCTCAGGATACTCAATGTGTAAGTGGCTTCATAGTAGTAATAAGTTGAAGAAAGTTTTGATTTAAACTTCGCACTTAAAAGTTTTTGCACGTAATACTTTTATTTTTTTCCTCAATATAGAGGAGGTAAACTTTTATTTTATAAAAAGTGTCTGTTCTAAGATCGAAACTTTTTTTATATTGTTACAGGCTGAAAAATAAACGAAACGAACAATATTCGAAAAATTGACCGTGATTGTTTGTAGTGACGAAATATAAATTCAGTTTGCAATAAAATCATTTTTTCATATTTTTGGCTTCTGGAAATATCAATATTTGATAATGGCATATTTCTAAAATTATTTTCTTACTATCTGATATTTTGCTGCACGATGTTATACATTTTTACATGTTTCTTAAGGTGCTAAGTTAAATCGAAGTAGTTCGGCCATAGATCTAATTCGGTTAAACATATTTCCTCGGCTCTACTTTATGAAAAAGCTTAATTAGACATATAAGTAGCTACGCCCATATGAAAAAAGCCTGCAGAAATATATCTGTAAGAAATTTTTACAAAGTTTTCGCCCTCAGGAAAATTTTGCAGAAATTCTTACAGAAAATGTTTCGTATGATGCATGTAAAATAAAAATTAATTATATTTTCATAAATATTATCGTCTTCAAAAATTTTGTTATTTCTGAATTGAATGGTTTTTTTATATAGATATACCTATATATAATACATACATTATAAAATTGGTTACAAACAAATAATAAGATTTAAATGATATCCATTGTATCGACACCTCGTACGAAGAAAAGCACTGATTCCAGAGATGGTCGAAGACTAGCACAGTTCAAAATCACGGACGAAATGTAGCACAGCTCAAAATTACGGACGAAAAAAAGCACAACCCGCGGCGCGCGAACGAAGAAAAGCACAACTCGGACGAAAGGACTAGCACTTTTTATTGCATTCTTATAAATAGTACACCTTACGAATACCAAAAATTAAAACTGCTGCAAACTGCATTAGCAGGTTACTTTCCCAAAGAGAATTCGTTTTCAAATAATTTTATTTTATTCATTATAGCATTTAAATAAATCTAATAAAAGAGCGATTGAGCTGTGCTTTTCTTCGTACGGGGCGTTGATGTATAGAAAAAGAGAAAATGCGCAAAGCGGATAATTATAAAAATGTTTTATATATACGTTTCGTCATATAAATTCCACAAAACGAGATTGACCCTGCGCTACTGTTGAAATACTAAATTTTCGTATAAAAATATTAAATTTTACACAAAAATTTGTTTCTATGTGTATCTTTCGTTTTTTTGGGAAAATCAAATATATTTGCTAATGCAAAAGCTTATTATCGTACTATTTGTACAAACGAAAAATATAACATGAAAATAAAATCCAATAAATAAACAACGCCCGTATGCCGCTTTTTAATTAATTTTTTCGACTTGAAAAACACCATCAGCATCAATTAAATGGATAATAGTCGGTTTTGCTTTAAAAGAAAACGAAAAAAAAAAAAAAAATTTTGAAATGAATTGGCCGAATTAATTACACATGACGAGGCATAGTCGGAAACACTGCTGTTTATACATGTTTGCTTTCGCGTGATGTCAATATCACTTCGAGGACGTCTGAATTTTCTCTCCAAGATGGCCGAATCACTTGTGATTATTTTTTTTTCACAACTAGAATTAATCAAGTATACCCAATGAACACGCGGATGAAATTATAATTATTTATATTTATAATACGCATGCACAAATAACATCTCTTCGACTGTTTGGCCGCTTTAGGTTCAAGAAGTCTGGGACCAGGCGCGCAAGCTGCGTTGCACGTGGCACGACCTCTACGAGAAGTCGGTCACCTTCCGTCCATTCCCCGTCGACATGCTCGACGTGGTGCGCGCGGACTTTGCCGGCGACAACGTCGGCTGTTGGATGCAGATACAGGTCGGCAAGGGCCCCTGGGCCTCCGAGGTATCGGGTCTCGTGAAAATCGGCCAGACGATGACGATGGTGCTGGCCATCAAGGACGACGACTCCAAGTTTGACATGCTCGTGAGGAACTGCATGGCTCACGATGGCAAGAGGGCGCCAATTCAGTTGGGTAAGTTTGCCTTTTAACAATTCTTTTCATAAATCATTCAATGGCGCGATAAGTAATACGCGTAAAACTTTCACTTTGACGTTTAATTAGACGGAATATAGATCGATATCCTAAAATAGATATATTATTAGGACAGTTTAAAAAAATAAAACGGCACAGTGTGCCAATATGTTGAGGATTATTATCCATTAAATTGAAATAATCGAAATTGCTATCGGCCATTACAGTCGACCAGCGCGGCTGCATCACCCGACCGAAGCTAATGTCGCGCTTCACCAAGATCAAGAACTTCGGGGCGAGCGCCTCGGTGCTCTCGTATGCCCACTTCCAGGCCTTCAAGTTCCCGGACTCTATGGAGGTGCACTTCCAGTGCACGATACAGATCTGCCGCTACCAGTGTCCGGACCAGTGCACCGACCAGGCGCCCTCGCTGTTGCACCAGGACGGCCTCCTGCTTGAGTCGGTCAATCACCGGGCGTCGATCGGACACGCGGATGTAGCTGCTTACGGATTGCCTCTACCCCCGCCGTTACCGCTCGAGGCGTACCTGCAGGTGAGTGTCTCTCGTCGCTCGATGATGTGTATGTATAGTGGTTTCCGATAAATGTTATTATACTGTAAATTGAGGGGTATTGGAGGGGAACAATTAAATTACGTATATATATATAACTAGAGGCAAAACGTGATATTTCGTGGCTGCTCTAACAGCGTATTATTGTTTGCTTGGAATGTCGGCATGAGAGGCAACCAGCATTCGAGAGACTATTAATACGGTTTAGCTATATACGTAGATATATATTCACGGATGCTTGCGGCAAGAAGGCTTGCACTTGAAAATTCTACGAAATCCAAGCAAATAGGCAGATATTTGCATACCAATAATAGTAGAAACGCTTATTAGTGCGATTTACGTTTAATATACGTGGTGGTTTTCGGTACATGTTTATTCATATATTTTAAACAAATTGATTTGAATACCTATACATGTAAAGTAAGAAATTTCCAGTAGTAGAAGGCACGTTTAGGTCAGGCTTGGATACACTTTCCATTACCGCGTGTACGCTATGCATAATATTAAGGACATACATTTTATATGACAAACTCTCTACCACTATGAATTTCCATTAAGTATGAAACCTACAAAAATGAAAAATGAAAATGTGGAAAGAGATTTCTAGATTTTCCGCATCACGAATTATTAGTTACTTTTCCAAATTTCTCATAATTGGTCATACAAAAAGCATGACAAAAAGCAAAACAAAAAGGCACACCTCAAAAAAAGGTTTTTCCTGTACCTCTGTTACAGTCGGTGGGTCGACCACGCGACGAGCGCCGGCGCAAGAGCCGATCGCTGCCCAGCTCGTCCCCCAAGTCAGCCGCCACCAGTCCGGAGAAGACAGTAGGCGTGAACCGAGTGATCCGCGTGGTGTCGACAGGCGACCTCACCTTCTCCATCGACGAGGTGAACTCGACCAGCGCTGAGTCAGCCCCCTCGACGATGATATTCCCGGTACGCGAGAGCGCGAGCCACGCGGCCAACCTCATCTGCATGACCACCTCCGGCTTCACCCTCACGCTGTTGCTGCTGCTCGGCGTGCTGATCGCCTCCTGCGGCCTCTCCACGTATCTCTGCATCAGGCTGAGGCCCTTTAGGAAACGGATCGAGGGCGGCGACGTGATCACCGTGAGGCGGGCAGGTTTCGCCATTCACACCCTCGCAGCGCCCAAGAACAAGTCCGCCTGCTTCTACACGTAAGCGCGAGTTGTAGTGCAGTGTCTTATGTGCACGGATATCGCGTCTGTATGTGTGTATGCGTCTGCGTGTGAACGTTTCTCGAGTCTTTGACGTATATATGGTGCGGTCGTTGTTGTCGTGTGTGATGCGCACGGGGCCCTATATTGTTCTTGAAAAAAATTGAAAAATTTAATGAAACGTATAATATTGTGCTTGTATGAAGAATGAAAATCTATCGAAAATTTTACTATGAAAAGACGCGGCCCGGTGACGATCTCGTTGCTAGGCGCGCGCGCGCGCATATAGGATATTATCGACCGGTGTAATTGTGTTTGCGTGTAGCACTGTCATCGTCATAAAGCGGCCGACGGCGGCAGCTATTTTAAGGTAGTCCTAACGTCATGCTAGTCAAAAAAAGATTGATACGCGACCCTACTGGAAATAGATGGATCACGTGTTCGTGGAAATTATCAGGGGAGTTTTTTTTTGGGGTTGGGGGACAAAATTTTCAATCGTATAATACGTCGCATATATAAGTAACCTTGTTTCTGGTATTAAAAACGAATAATTCTCAGTTATTTTTTTCTTTTCAAACGTTACGTTATCTTGATAAGATAATCCTCAGCTCGAAAGTTTATTCATTCATATCAAAACGCATTTGAAAAGTTTATCGTGACGTGAAGGTTTATTGGTTTTAAAAACCACTATAGAATTTGCGAAAATTAATGCGATAAAAGTTCGTTTTTTTCATATTGTTTATAATGTTTATTACAACATCTAATTTATTATCTGCATATAAGATATATAGTTATCATAAATATTTTAATATATTGAATTATTTAATAATTTATTTATTCACTTAAATTAACATTAATGGCCTTCTATATTATATAGTTGTGTTTATTTAATACTTAAGTTACCTTTCGCACTTTTGATTGCAAAAAACATGCTTTCATTAACAAGATTGAAGAAAAATTATATTTACTTGACCTCGTGTTAGGGCTACCTTAATTCATATTTTAAATATTTGCGATATATCAAATTTCTTAGTTTAATTAGCATACTGGAATATATATTACTCATATTTTTCTTAACTTTTTATTCGAAATACCTGATGATGAAAATTTACGTATTTATGAAACATTTTCAAGTATTTTTGAAAGTGTAAATAAAAAAACTTGTAATGCCTTGACGGCACAAAAATCTTGTCTATAGAAACATATAAAGGACTTAATACGTAATATTACACAAAAAATATTAAAAAAAAATATTAAAAATAATAAATATTTGTCATTAACATTTGTTGTCTAACAATAAAATATGCCATTATAAATAGCTCATAATCAAACTGGAATAAGTGAACTTACAAGATTTCTGAAAATAGGGCATAAGTGTTTCATTGATTGTATGCAATGAAACAGACTGATCACATTGAATGTAAATGTACAACCAGTAAATGAATAATTTATGTTTACAATTACTATTTATTTAGTACGTATAGTATTAATTTATCATGTAATTTTAAACTGTAATTTTGTAAGAAATAAATCATTTCATTTGTAAAGGTTGTTATTATCCATTACTTATTTCTGTACTTAAAACTTGTTGTTATGATTATAAAATTAAAACAATTCTTTCAACAAATTTAATTTTAAGTGCTAAAGATACAGACCTTCATATAATCACGTGTAATTTTCACATTAGTATGGTAAGTACAACTGCGAATGTTACGCATAACGATCCAATTTAAAATGAAGAATGGGTCATACATTTTAAGTATGAAATTCCGCTAAAATGTCCTTTAAACAACTATTACAACCACGAAAATCTCGTATAAAACATTTATGAATCATCAAGTGGCAATACGATAACATTTATATACGTATTCAACAGAATTTATTATCATTATTATTGAAATATTGACGTAAATGGAATATTGATAACTATAAACGTTTCAGAGGCTTTCCTCAATGATTGTATGGTATATGTATATGTATACAATGATAATTAGAAGTACTTTGCCGAGCATATAATATGTGTGTACTTAAACGCAATTTGACGTTTCGCTAAGTGCAGCGCTTGCTATGTACGTAATCTCATCGACCTACCCCAATGGAGGATACGTCACGACATTAGAATTTCGCCGTCGCTTATTACGCATAAAACGTTACTGAATCTCTGTTAAATAAGACAAAGTGCAATACTATTATCTGGAAAAATTAAATTGAAAAATTTATTCTTTTAATCGCTATTTGTAACCTTTTTTCAGTAGTTTCTTATTTCTGCATAAAAATATATGGTTTTTATATGCTTTAAATATAGTTATTAATATACATTTTCATATGACTTTATAAAAGACTGGAGATTTCGTGATTTTACACTTTTAACATTGAGAAATTCTTTTTCTACTAGAAAATATTAGATTTATATGGGGAGTGCACGGCCTTTGGAAAATGGACTTCGTCGTAAAGCGTAAAAATATAAGTCGATCACCTATTACCAACAAAGAGTGATTTCGATTTCCGGGAAGCGGATTTTGCCCAGGCTTTAGAAGGCGTTTTTGTCACCTCCAAATGTATTCTCTACCCTTAGTTTGATTTTACAAGAATTTATATGTAAGGTATGATCTACAAGTACATTAAATTTACCTATTTTATTTTTAATGAAAAATGCAAATAACTGTAGATGAAAGTAGCTTTTATTTTCTTTTTTACCTCTTACTAAATATTCGATTCAGTTCAAAGTTATACATAGCCAAAGTTGGAGGCAAGAAAAATGAATTTACATCATAATTTTAATACACTTGAACTTTTATGCACGATTTCATCCATCCATCACTTTGAACCCAACTAAATATTTAGATGAGCGGGAAAAATAAATTAAAGCATGAAGTAAATCATGATTTACTACTTGTTTATCAGTTCTTTCAGTACAAATATTTATAAAATTTCGATGAAAAATTAACATGGAATATTTCATGAGAAAATATCTCATTTTAAATACAATATTTAAATTCATATCGTATACCGATAACGTCTTATGAGATCAAATTAAAAATACACTGGATCCTCATTTTAAGCTTATACCATAAAAACAACACCTCCGAAAACCTGGGCAGAGTCAATTTATCGAAAACCGGAATCACGTACTCCTTGTAATCGAAATACACCGTAAGAGAAGGTAATTTATTCTAAAGCATTATCAAGATATGGATGATAATTTTTAAACTATGCATATATGATTTTAACAAGAGTATCTTTTTTCTACTTTAAAAATCTTTTTACTGAAAAAAGATTTTCTTAATAATTTTATTTCGGTATCCAAGGTGACTAATAAAATATTCTAACCGATAAATTATACATGACAAGATAAAAAAACTCTAATACATATTAAACATGCGATCAAAAATGTGTCTTCTATACACATATCTCACCCTAACGGATCTGTAGAGCTATTCTAAAAATGTGTGAGACATAATAAACAATAACCATACTTGGCATATATTCGACCCTGCTGAGAGCCGAATCCCGACCTCTTCTCACCTTTACCCCTCCTTTCGCCTCTCAGTAGCCGCGCAACCACAGCGCAGACGGGAAGAATCTAATTAACGAGGCAATAGCACGAAAAGCTCCGCGCGTCTGCCACGCGGCAGACGTAGGCCAGGTATAAATAAGTAAGTACAACTCGGCGTGTGCGCTGCTTTTTTGTCGCCGCAACGGTGAACATCCCCGCGCGCCTTTTTTGTCCATCTCCTCGCTCGCGCGCGCGTCTATTGTATAAATCACTCTTTGAAACGGAGCTGCGGCTGCAGACCTGACCCGGGAGATCCCCCGAGCGATACGAGAGTGCGCGGACTCCTTAGCAGGAGCGCTGCTACGTATAGCTTTTTTGCTATATAGGCATGTGTGTGTGTGTGTACATTGCTATATGTGGGAGAATCCGAGCAGTTGTTCTTTGGCTAATTAAAATTATTCGCCTGCGTCTTGAGGTTTTCATTCGCGTGTTGCGCTATATGTATAGCGAGTGTTCTCTATCGTGACCGGCGATCGTTCGACTTTTCGAGGTTTATAGGAATTGTTCGCTGCGAAAGCGCACTGGCAGGGTCGATTGCTCACACGAGAGAAAGAGGGGGGAAGGAGGTTGAGGTGAGGTCAGTTAAGCGAAGGAAACGGCTAGGATTTTTATCTTGCTTTATTGTGGTGTAAAGTGAGGAAACGACACTCTTTTAGAATCTACTTGGTTCGCCTTTTTTATGGTATTGCGGAGAGCGGAAGTAGAACAAATTTGATTAGATGGTTATCTGGGAGGGAATAACGGAAGAAGGTATAGTTGATTAGAAGATTTTTCAAAATTATGAGGAAACGAAAATTTCCCACTGTAGCAGGTGGGGCCAATAGAAATGCATTACATCAATTAAGATAACTATAACGTTTATTCTTCGTATAAAATTTCAACGTCGAGCAATTTTCGAACGGAATAATTAAGACATCCGTTTTATGGAGTTTACAAAAGCTCTGTTTTTTTATTTATACTTTTTGAAGCAAGACAAATTAAAATACTATTAGATTTTGTTAAGTCTTTTATTTTACTTTTAATTAGATATTTATACAATGTAAATATACAACCGCTATAGCTTCGAGCAAAGATCTGCCTCTTTTCTGCTTGTTAACGCGTAATTATAACAATAATTAATTCAAATGTTTTTTCTCGAATGTCTCGCGCGCAACTGAGTTTTGGCGCTTATACTAGTTCGCTTCTATAATTATTATCGAACCTGGAGTTTTCCACAAATGTAAAACATAAAGCCTCTTAGCTTAATATTTATTCGAGAATTAACCAATACATTTATAATAACCATACGAATTTATAATGAGCTTAAAATTAACAATTTGTGCCTGAACAAAAGTAGTATAACGACTCCGACTCTTTTATAAGTATAATACTTTAATAAATTCAGATATATTATGCATATCCAATTATTTATTTTTAAGTATACTTTCAACATTATTTCAAATTACAACGCATATTGCAAAAATCATACAAAGACAATAATTTTTTAAAATATTTATTTGAAAAAGAAGAGAATGAAAAATTCCCGAGATTCGCAGCTATATAATCCGAAAAATGAAGCCGCGCGGACAAAAGATTCATTTCAATGAGGAAAGTCTCCGGGCGCGCTTGAGGCAAAAAAAAAAAAAAAAATTAACTCAATTAAGTGCGCGAAAAGTGTCTTTAATTAGCCGCACGCGGCTGCATCGACGGCGTGCCGAAAGTCGATCCCCCCGCACGCACCAATTGAAAGCAATCAATCGGCCGCTCAAACTTTCGCGCGCGTTCTTCTGCGCACGGCGGCTTCCTCCTCCTTTTTGCGACCGCACCGTAATTGGCAAACATATTTGCCGGCGAGCGAAGGGGCTCGGCTCGCTTTACACACACTCTTTCGGTCGGTATATGAAGCAAGCTTCTTTAATGGAGACTCCGGGGAAGCCCATTAACGCCAAGCCGCCCGAGGGCCTTAAAACGAGACGCGCTTTTTTCCCTATATTATGCCCGAGTTATGTACATACACGAGCGCGAGCGGATTTTCAAAAAATCTGTTGAACTACTGTGTTATATATTTTACAGGCGTATAAATGTAGGCTCATTTGGTAAATAAATATACGTGTAAGCGGGGACGAGCCGTTAAAAGCAAATCGTAAAGGATGGGGGAGCACGTTTCTTGGTTCAACGATGAAAGTTCCAATGTTTGTCATCTCGATAGCCATCACTAAATTATGCGCCGGCACGATAATTAATGGGGCAGCGTGTTTATTAAAATTTTGTATACACCTATATCGGTTAGCTCGACTGACAATATATATATATTTGGGCGGCAATTCGAGGTTGCGTTTTTGGAATAAAAATGACCGCAGCTTGAAAACGGAAACTAAGCGAGGCAGGGTCTTTAGTACGTGTAATGCGGTATTTGAAGTTAACCACACCCCACACGCAATATATTTAATGTGTGGTCTGCTGGCTGCACGCGACACTTAATATATTTTAAGCGTGCGGTGAAGGATACGTTCAAAGTTTAGTGTTATAACACTTTCCCGTATAGTCGATTAGTTTTTGAGTTCAATAGAACGTTTTTTAAAATCATTTTTTGCATTTATTGTCGTGCCAAATTGAATAGATTGTGGGCAACCTTTACGTGTGCGTGATATTTTGAAGGATTTATCACGGTGATGAGGTGAGAACGAGGTGTCGAAATAATTATTTCCAAAATGTTGTTAACAAATTAAATGATATTGATTGCTATACTTATTGTTAATAATTTTGTGAATGGGTTCTAAATGAACGTGTTAAAAACAAGCATTCAATAGAATAATATATTTTTACAGGAGTTTTGCTTTTTCATATAATTAGCAATAATGAAATGACGATGTAGATTTTATAATTCTTTAATAAAAATATTAACGGTTTTCATTCAAGTATGTTAACATACTTAGTGTGTCTAATTATTTGTATCAATTTACTATTCAGAGTCTTTTGAAGAAATTCCAGCTTTATAGACCGTAACTAATTTACAGAGTAATAAAAACTTGAGTCGTTGATCCATGTATAAGATGATCCCAATTAGGCATTTATATCACATTATCGTATAAAAAATGCAATTACGGTATAAAATAAAACAATTTTAGGAAGGTACCTTATTAGATATACATTTAGATGTGAACTTCAATCTCGGAATATCAAAAATCTAACGGGAAACTAGTCGATAAAGTACTTAGGAGGAGCCGCAGCTATTCCCATTTTCAAAAATAACGTTTTCCACGGTTTATGGTGCGGCATTCAATAGAATGCCACACTGGTGCACGTTCTTTTCTCTCTTATCTCGAGTATATATATATTAGTGAAAAAGGAATAATCTGCAGTAAAGTTAACTGTAAGCATTTGAATACTTAAGCTTTTAATTACGAAATTTCATTTGTATTAATGAATATGTAGATAGATAGTTAGCAAGAGCGTCGTCACTTACTCTATTACCGTTATTCTTAACGCACACACCTATGAATTCGTAAATTTTAATGTAGGTTTGTGTTATTACTTTTCTTCATTGCGTACAAAGACATTTGTAAATATTGAAAGATAAATTGTAATAACGATTTTAAGGAAAGTAAAGCCTGGAAATTGAACCAAATCATTATTAATGTTACATGTACGTGTTAAAATAATAAACAAAATTTTTATGTGTATCATTAACGCTAATATCATGTAAAAAATTTGATAAAATAATAATCATAATTAAAAAAACGAATATTAAGGGAAAATTATGCTGTACCTCACATTTCTCTGAAATTACACAGTGCAGCAGAATTTAGAATTTAATTTACTAGCAAGATAGAATTAATATTTGCCGCTTTTAGAAACCATCTCTAAATCTTCGAGCTAATTCAAATACCGTACCTAAAATAGAGTTACATTGTAGGTAACCATACGATTTTAGTATTTACTTTCGTATATGTTGATAAAAGTCGGTTTGTTTTTAAATATTAATTGTTTAAACTATAAATATAATTAAAATAATATTAATAAAAATCTTACTATATATACGCGGTTTATCTTACCTTTAGTCTCGGATGCTCTCAATAGTTTCATATAACTAATGTATGAAATAAACAAGCACGTTTTATAATATAACGTAATTTATTAAAATATAATAAAAAAGAAAACGTGTTTTAACTTTTTTCTTACAGCACCCATCCTCACACCTCATATCATGTTTTAGTTTGTTCTTCTGTAGTCGGGGACATACTTAAGTTACTACAAAAGAGTTTGAAGGATTCACATAGGATAACATAATAGTGTCGCTTGTTGCAATTAACATATCGCAACAAATGCATGCTCGCTTTAATCTCGCAAGTCAAAGTACCCAACATTACAAGTGAAGAATAAATATCCATTTCGCCATAAAGTTACATGAAACTTCGAAATAAACAAACTCAAGGTAAATAGTAGGAAAAATACGTTGTTATAGAATATTGGCAGGGATGCGAATAAAAATTATACTTTTAAGGTATGAAATAAATAAAGGCTTACAGAAAATTATATTATAAAAAATCTATAACTTACTAAAAATTCTCTCTCAATCTCTTGCGTTCAACTGTCTTATGCGCAGGTCAACATTCAATAATTCGCTTAAATAGCAACATTGCAATATAAAAATTACTATGATTATAGTTTGATATATAGCTCTCATTTCTTACAGCGTTTTTTCCATAAAAACAAGTAAAGAAATAGATAGCGCTCTAATTGTATCTCTTATGATTAAGTACTTAAAAGATCAATTTTTTACAAATTAAACAAACTACAAAAGATAATTTATATTTCAGACATTAATATATTTTAGACTTTTTAAGAATCCTATAATTACATTTTCTTATTTTTATCAAGGTCCTAAAGGGACAATAATAAGTGATTCCGAACATTTATCAGTATTTCGTTTAATTTGTAATAAAGTGATATCTATAAATATATATCTAAAGGCTTAACGGTTACCTTAGAAAATAATAATACTAGATGCAAGAGTGATGCGTGTATCATGGAGAAAAATCATAAATATATATATCTCATTCATTACATTAAAGAGGAAAACAAGAAGAGAGAAATAGATGGGCGTACATTACATAATATAGTTATATGAAACCGGTACAGCGGAAGCACGACGTCACTGGAGGGAAAAAATAGTGAATGAAAGTGTCTTAATACATTCATTCAAGCTAACAATTATATTATCTAAGTCTCTTCCCTCCTGCACGCAAAAATAAAGTAACATATATATGTATAAAAAGAGGAAACAACTGCGCTATTCATGCTTCAGCTATACAGGTACTAAACTAACAGACGTTGAGAGAGTATGAAAAGAAGAAATGAGAACGAGAGAAGGATAAGCGTAAAAGTGCTTCGTTCTTTCGATCGTTAGTAAGTATATAGTGAAGAATTCCTTGCACGCTGTTGAAAAAGAGGGTTATACGCACTTACGGTATTTTGTACAGTATATTGCACATTATGGTCTCCGAGGACTTTTGCCCATTAGTGTCGATCTACAATAGACGCTGTCTTTTAGTTATAATCTCCGAGTTGTACTTATTATCATATGCAATTTCACTTGAACGAAACTAGTTATTACTTTTTTTTTCAAGTAATATATGCATTGTGTAAAATAAAACGTTACCTGCCTTTTTATATATATAACGGAGACGCATCATCTAATGAAGATTGACACTGATACTTGCATTTTTCAAGACACTCCAGAGAATTTTGCTTGCCGTAAGAGTGTATAAGATATTGGTCGCACCGAACTAAAAATGGTCTAGACTCAATGACCCTGAGAGCACATTCGATCGTTAATATAACTAAGGTTAGCGATTTTCGAATGCTATTCGTTTTACTACAGTATCGAGTTACAGTTGGCTATAATATTTTGATTTGTATGTATGATATAACATTGTTTAAAAGTCGTGCACTGAAGCAATAACAACAATCTTAATACTTTACATGAAAACCACTATGTAAGTACAATGCTATGGTTTTAGTTCATTGTTTGTTATTTAGGATACAGCTAATGCTAAAAAAAAGAACGAGTATACACTATAGTAAGTACATGAGATGTCATTAGTCGAAACTGATCAAGTTATTCAACGAAGAACAATTTATAATAGACACTGCTTCAACATGAAGTACATTAGAATAAATAATAAGCTTAAATAACGCGTCTCACGACTGACTTTATATATATACGTATAGCTAAATCTAAACGAAATTTTTCCTGTCGGCAAATGAGAAAATACTTGTTTAATGTTTGCAACGTCGGTCATTCGGATTGACGTTGTTGCACATTCACGTTAAAAAACAAGTATCATTTACCGAGAGGAAAAATTTCGTTTAGATTTAAACAAGTATGCCCTCCCTATGTACCAGAACGGTTTCTTTTTACCTGCGTGTTACTCTACCGCCTAGCGGCGGCGCCACGAACTAACCTCTCGAGTCCAGGAAATAACAGTTATAATATATATCGTGCGGGTATATAGGGAGGTGCAATGTTAGCACTGTGAGCGGTAACAATCAAAATGTGCGGAAAATCATTATATTATAAATACATGTATCTGTCTATGCATATTATATATATAAAATGATATTCCGCAAATTTTAATTGTTTCTGCTCGCGGCTCTTCAGTTCCGCCTCAGTTATTCGCCTCGACGGCGCAATTCCTGCTCTCGACGACGGCTCGCTGTCTCTCGGCGGCACAGCGCGCCCTGAACAGTCCATAGGCCTGCAGCCATCCGGGCTGCTGCTGGTGACCAGCGTGGTTGCGGTCTGCCGCGGCCGCCGCGGCGGCGATGGCTGCGAGACTCGCCGGTAGATTCTTGCGGGCCGCCCGGGCGAGCTCGCGCTGCGCCTGCAGCCTGTGCACCATCGCCCCGGCGACGAGGGCCGAGACTATCGCCGAGAGGGCGACCACGACGAAGAGGGCGCTGAAGCCGCTTATCGGCAGGCAGATCCCGTAGACAACTTCCTCGCGTATCCGGCCCTGCAATTGAACATGTGTCAGATACTCAGATTATATATTTATTTTTAGAAGCGTTGTATTATATTACAATCCTGTGTATTACGCATATACATTTTGTTTTTACATGACTTTTGCATTTACATCACATGTTATACGAATGATTATAAGGTTGAATGTTCTGTTGTATTATTATCAAAACTCGTTAAAATCGTGAATTATGAAAATTAACATTTAAATGAATGTGTATTTGCGTATTGAAATAATGTATATAATTAACCTGTCAGTGGCAATGTTTAACAGAAGTTCGCGAAACATAATATCAGAACACAAGCAATCAAAAGTTCGAAGTAATTAAAGTAACACAAGCTGCTACAAGTGGTGTATCCTACATGTCCCATCATACAATTTTTAATTACAATATATTGCCGTTGATTATCAAATTAACTGAATTTATACAAATTTTCGATAATAATATATATTCTCGAAGTTAAATTTTGCAAAAATCTTTTCCACATAAATATACGAGCCGGAGAGTATACGAAATGTCTCCCCGGCGAGCTGAACAATAAACAATTCCCCTCAACCTTCATAAAACTCGACCCTCTCGCGACGGCTCTCAAAAAAGCTCTATAATCTCCCTCTGAGAATCAGTGCCAGTAAACACCACGAGTGCGCGGAGTCCAACCCTAATAACTCATGGTCACTTTCTCACTCTATCTCTGTCCTTACCTGAAAGACGGTAACGGCCTCGGCATGGCTGTCGGGGCTGAAGGCGAGGTCGGCCTCTGAGATGACCTCATAGATGCCAGAGACGCCGACGTCGGCGCTGCGCACCTTCCGGTCCGAGACTACGAGCGAGCGCTTTCGACGGCTCGCCAGCTGCCTCGTTGTCCTGTTGCTGCTCGAAGCGGTCGTCGTGGTGGTGGTAGTGGTGGTGGTGGTGGTGGTTGGCTCGTCGCCGCTCACCGCCGACTTGGCCTGTCGCGGCTGCGGTCGAAGCAGCGGCTTGTCCTCCTCGTGCTCGAGGTTGCGCGGCCCGTGCGGGAAGTGCTCCTGCGGCTGGTAGCGCGTCACCCGGACCGGCTGCTGCTGCATCGACTGTGTACACACATACACATACACACGTTTAAATTCATTATTTTGTCGCGCGTATTGCAAATGCTATGTGGTGGGCTTCCGTAATAAGTTTTTGACGTATCGCGCGGTATCTTCGTACAAATGTTTAACTATATATAAGTCTTTACAATACGTATGATGCCTCGATTTTTATCAGTAGTTTCGTAAACTTTGTCCAGGAAGATGAAATGATTTTATATCGAAAAACGAGAGACGAGGAAATTTAAGTTGCATCAGGGACTTTCTGCTATATCGGTTGGGGCAAAGTTTGATTCCATGGAATACATGTCAAGTAAATCTTATTGCTTCGGTTTAAATTTTATTTTTGCTCATTTTTCCGCAGGAGAGAAGCTCGCGGTGAAATTTTAAAAGTTTTTCAACCATGTTACTGGAAAAACGAGAAATGATTTTGTGCTTTTATGATAACCAATATTGAATATTATGAATTTTTTTTTTTTTCTTTAACACATGCACGATTTTCGTCATTTTTTCTAAAATTCCGTAAAAGCGAAAAATTTAAAGTTAATCCACTATAAATTTGTGAATCCATGTTTTTTTATGACTTCCTATTTACAGATAAATCC
The DNA here is from genome assembly GCA_900474315.1 of Torymus auratus. NCBI lineage: Eukaryota > Metazoa > Arthropoda > Insecta > Hymenoptera > Torymidae > Torymus > Torymus auratus. The sequence goes on along the minus strand of UXGD01001154.1, from coordinate 15,726 downwards.
AGTCTAAGATTCTTATTTAAAAATGAAGATCTTCACATTCGCACAAATTTGGCGGATTTTTTATTAATTTTAACAATTTTTTTTATTATTTATTATTTTAAAGCAAACATCAATTTAGCCTTGTTTTTTAGGCTCAAAAATCCTGAAAGTCAATACATGAGTCACAAAAAATATCGTGTGCATGCACCTAGGGTTTAGTGGGCTTTTTGACCTCGTGTGGTTGCAGTACTCGTCGTCGGTTCGCAAAACACACTCGCCTACTAGCTCACCTACATCTCGTACTGCAAACTCAACACTCGGTCTAAAAAGGCCCACTTTGCGCCCTAGGTTCACAATATAATATTATTAAAACTCATGTAACTCTACGTAAAAGCAATTTTCATAACGATTGTTTGAAAAAGTGAAAAAGTACATTGTTGTAAAATTGCATTCAACAATGTAAAACTATTGTATATATAAATGTTATACTTCGCCCAAAATTTTGTTCTCAAAAGCATTGGTACAGTCTACACTGTTTTTTTTTCAATAAAAATATTTCAAAATCCATGCAAGCAAAATTTGTTATCTTCGAAGTAGGTAATGTAGTAACGCAAACATACGTGATGGTACTGCTGCGACATGACGGAACCGTCGGAGGGATCGATGGGGGATCCAGCTTCCGTCGTGCTGGGCTGGTGATTGCTCGTCTGGGCCTGAGCCTTGGGCGCCGCGGACTTCTCGAGGCCGAGGAAGTGGCCTGCTATCGCCGATATGATGTCGTCGCCGCTATCCTCGTAGACCGGCGCCGGGTTACCGTTGCTGTCATCGATGGCCAACGGCCTCGGGCTCGCGTTGCCACCTGCCACCTCGCCCTCGATGTAGGCAGGCTGCTGTTGTTGTTGCTGCTGCTGCTGCTGAGACGGTAGGTTCACGTCGTTGCGGTCCTGGATGTAGTGGCTGTCGCCGTTGTTCGATTGGCAGTGGTCCAGGCAGCCGTGCCGGCAGATCTCGACCTTGAATTATGCGATCGGTCGTGGTTTCATTTATGGGGAGAGGTATAATTACTGAACTATATAACGCTGATTTGAGTAATTTCGAATCATTCCACTAATTGAAGTGTTGGAGGGTTTATGTTTATATCGTGAGAAGATATGGTGTTGTAGAAAATGGCGGGAATGCAATCGAATGCTCAAGCCGAGGAATGCATAACGTAAATATGCAATGAAAATGATTTGAGCTGGCGCGTACTTGAGATACTTCCTGAAATAATTAGAATGATTGGCACGAGAAAGATACGGGTCCGGCAAATAGTTGTTTGCCATTGAAATTTTCCTATTTTTACTACGAGAACGTTGCAAGTTGCGAGTTTATTTTTTCTTTTACCAATAGAATCCAGTAGAATTTGATGCTTGGAGCTTTTATTTATATATACAGTTCAGTATATGCAATTTGTATTTTAATTGCAATTTCATATTATAATACATACTTGTTTCATCCTATGTAAATAATTGATGAAAATGAATAATGCACATATTTGATTATCATCGCAATTTTATTGTTAATTAAAAAATTTTGCTTCCTCAAAGAGGAAGCTTTGTATTTTTTTAGTACCGGATAATTTTACTTCTTTGACTGCCCAATAAATTGAATAAATATAATGAATTTAATTAATTTCAAATGTATTTGCACGAGGTATACAGTAATTTAAAATATCATTGTAAATATATCAAATTTCCGTAAAAGCATTTAAAATTCCCGGAGTCTAAAATAAATTAATTAATTTTAATAAAAGAATTACAAAGAATCTACTTTTATTTTATTTTTCAAGTCCAACTACTCATCTCCGAGAAAGACTCCACTAGTATCAGTTGAATTTAGCCGTTTCTGCAAGTATATTATGCAAAGATTGAAATGGAACCTCTGTTATATGGGTGATTTTTAGCAAAAGTGCATATTCTATCGTGTAACCCCCGTGGTGAATATTTAATAATGTAAAATCTTTAATCTTTTTTGCAAGAATGAAACGCAAATACTTCAGAATATCAGTAAAATTAAAAAATGCAAGATTTCCATTATTATTCGATAAAAGAGGATTATTTACTGTGTGAAAATAATGGTGCTCAACGAACGAGTTTTAGGAAAATTAATTTATTTTATACCGACGTTTCGAGAGCGAATTTTACTTTCTTCCACAGGGCTACAATTAATTGTTATGTTAGCAGTATTTACTACCACGGAGATTACGTGTAAAAATCTGCACTTTTGCTGAGTATAAGTTTTGCTCTACAATATTTGTATATGTAATTCACCCAATGGCCCAGAATAATAAAAAAAAAATCAAGTATGTATATAGTTACCTTGCACTTGATGTGGACGCTGAGTGCATCGGGGAACTTGAAGGCGTGAAAGAAGGCGTAGGTAATAACGGTGGCCCTATCGTCGGAGCCCCTCGCCTTGAGGAACCGGCTGATCATCTTGGGCCTGAGCACACAGCCGAACTCGTCGCTGAGTTGTATCGTGTGGCCACCACCGTCAGAGGCGACGCACGACTTAACCCGCATGTCGAACTCGCCTATTCAATGCGAGAGAAAAACAAAAGAAAGAAGAGTTAAAGAAAGTGGAAGATGGTGATGGAAGGCGCGTGGCTGGCCGAAAGCGCCGGATACCTTGCACTTTGCCGTGGCGCTCGTTACCTCGGTAATCGTTAATGGCGACGACGAGGGTGAGGGTAGAGCCTAGAGGCACGATCCCCGAGACTGGCGGCGCCCACGGGCCCTTGCCGTGTTGTATCTCCATCCAGCAGTCTACGTTGTCACCTGCGGAGAACAAAAAGAAAGGTTCGTTCGATATTGCGTGGTTAAAATGAGAACGATAGGAAGGTGCCCTCGATATTAGGAATTCATTGTAAATTACTGGATTACTTTTACTTGTGATGTCTTACCATACTTGTCTGTTTCTACTGATATACTTTTATTTCAATTGAAAAGTTTTAAAAAGTCTGCAAACCCTCTAAATATCGAATGTTTTCAGCCTTGCCTCTATTGCGAATTTATTGTACGTAGAGGTAGATGTCTCGTATCGTCGATGATAAACACGCATCGTGTGCATGGCGTATAATTCCGTGTACAATGATTTTTAAATTATAACTCAATTTTATAATCTCATTGCCGTGAAACGGATAATTTAACTCGACATTCAGTTTTCGAAGCATTAAAAGAGACCGTTGCACATTATACAGGCGAGTAATAAATGGACAAAATGTCGCTTTTTTATATCGAAAAATAAACATTTTAATTTATTATTATCGCGCGTTTAACTCATTCTTTATTGCGAAGGGTTTCATGACATTTTCAAAACGAACCCTTTGATTACGGTGATAAAAAATATAATTACCTTTATAAAAATATATTTTTCCCTATACGTTTTCACAGTATTATTATACGCGCTAAACCGTTTATACGTTTATACAGAGTGAATGACGCGCTCATGCGTAAAAGCAGTTTAAAGAAGACTCTGGCGCGTCGAGAACGAGCGTTTATTCCGTAATCACAGTGTCAATTAAGGCATCGCAGTTTATGCCGCAATCAATTTCGCGCGATTCAATTTAACGACTCGACGAATAAGGGAGAAGTTTTCGTATTGCGAGCCGTGTGAGCTCTCCGAGATTCTTCTTTGTTTGTTGTTTTTTTTTCCTCGAGGGAATTGAAAATGCATACCCCTGAAGTCGAGCTGAATGACGTCGAGGTCGGCGATGACCATGGGAGGCTTAGACGCGGTCTTCTCATAATCGTTAAACCACTCGCAGCGCAGCCTCTTCGCCTCGTCCCACACCTCCAGCAGATCCTTATCGTACTGCACGACCACGGTGTTTTCGTAAAACTGCCCGTGCATGTCCGGCTTCGTGCCGCACCTGTAAAACACAGTCGAAAGTGGTCAAATGATCGTACATAAAAGCAGTTCTTTTGATTTCAGGCAAATATAGTTGATTGCAGTCGATGTTTTTACGGGTTTGCAACAAATGATTTTGCTAGGATACTGGTCTATATTTTGAATGGCAAGTATAATATGTACTTTTGTGTCATATTTATTATAATTATTATGCGACATCATGAATCTATGAATTTCTTCCCTCTCTCTGTAGATGTAAAAAGAAACTTTGAAAATTATCTAAGTAATTAAAGTATGCAAAAGTAGTATCTTTTTTTGTATTGTAGAAATAACGAGATCATTGAAAAAATTCGTCGTCGTTTGCAGATTCAAAAAGATTATAAGGGAAGCATATTCATGTAATATTCCTCTACATCCTGTATAGTCCTGAAAATGGATATTGCTGGGTTGGCGAGAGCGTTTTCTGTTACCTAAAAATAAAGCCTTTGTCCCGAATCCCTTTATGAACTATTATATTTTTAGCGGTTTTATAATGAAAAATTCTATCTCTTCATTCAATTATGACATTGTAAATATTTACTTTAAAAAACACGAAAAAAGCAAAGAAAAGTAGAGATGAGAGGGTTTGTAATTGGATTTTCCTTGTTAGTAGAAAAATATTGAACATAAAAACATGTTTTCTAAATGAAAAAATAATCAGTAGTCATAAGTCGGTCACTTCTGAAAACGAGTTATTCCAATTTCCAGGTATTATATTTCAAATAAGCCATTTTTCAATCAAACTGCTGTAATTTCAGTCGACTGTATATATAACTTCGTAAATATTTGCACTAGGTACATTTTTAAAGTAGCAAATATTTTCGAAACTACAGCATTTTAGTATGTATTTTCGATAGTACGAAACTTCAAACTATGATAAATCTGAAAAGAGGTATTATTTTTCAATTTTGAAATATCCATTGGTTTTCCTTGGAGTTTTCTTTTTATTTATATAAGTAAGTATTGCATGGAAGACTTTTAAAGTTTGATCCAAATTCCCATAGCGAAGTATATTAAGAAAAGGACTCGTTCGATCACCAACTGCTTACCTGGCGTAGGCTATTCTGAAGGAGAAGAAGGTCTGGCCAGTGGAGGGCGGCACGTAGACGCAGCGCGGATCCGAGTGCTGGCCCTTGGACGAGACGATGCCCTCGAAGGGCTGAGAGAATGATAGATGGACGTCCATATGGTCCTTGCCGCACATCACCTCTAGCGACTGTATGGCCGGCATGCCATCCGGCCTCTCCAGCGGCCAGATATCACCGCCACTGCCGCCGCTGCCCCGGGCGCTCAGCAGGCCAGACAGCTGCAATCAACAAGAAAAAGGGTCGCTCTTTAATCTCTACTGTTTCTGACCGTTAAATGTCATGTATTTTTTAGAGAGTTCAAGGGTGAGATTATGTTCATTTTTTTATTTGCCAATTCGTTGGGTGTTATTGCTGAAATAATGATGACGGGGGATTGTGAGAAAGGTTTGAATCGGATACTGGGGAAACCTTCTGAATTATTTTGCCGTTTGTAAGAACAAGTCTCTTTTTCCGGAGGGATGGAGGGATTTTTCGCGTTCCATATTAATTATTCATGAGAAATGAAGTACAGGGCAGTGCATTTTTTCTCAGACTAAAATATTTACTTTTGCCATTTGAAGTTAGAGCAAATTAAGGTATTAAGGGTTTATGGTTTTATTCATTTTTTCTTATACAATCTACCTTCAAATCTTATTGCCATTTCTAATATGATATATTCGAATGAAACGTCGCTATATCTTCTTATAGCATAATTTATCACCGTTCTATAAATCGCTTTCAAAACATCATTCGCACATTAGTAATCTAAAAAAAGAATATTAATTAATTTGAATCTTTTATCCTTTAGAACAGCAGTCGTCTATCTACATAGCTTTCCCATTCTCTTAAATCATCGCTGCGAGCAGCGCCGCGAGAAATGTATAATCTCCGGTAAAAACGTCTCCGCTTGTGCGCTTCGCGTGCCATCATCGCCGACGTCGCACTGTTCTACCCTCTCCCATACTCTCGCCGTATAATCTTCTCAGTGTCTACAATCACGTTACGCTCGCGTGCGCGTCTATGCAGCGCTTGTCCCCCGGAGAAACGAGGTTACGTCGCGCGGAAAAAAAGCATTACAAATCTTAAAAGCCGTTTACGTTTCTGTATATAATGTATTATATATATCAGCGAGACGGTGAGAAAGTGGATCTTTTTCTAGATGAATCAAAGCCCGTTCGTCGACGTGCGTTTCATCTTCTTTTTTCTACCACTGTTTTGTTTCGATGTCTGTATGTACCTAAGCTATTTTGCGAAGTAGGGGAACAAAGGCCGGATGAAATGCTGGAAACGTTACGGTTTGCTGCAGCGTTCATTGTTTTTGTATATTGGAATTGCGGAATGCATAATAATATATAACCGAAGAGCATAGCATTCCTTAATTAGCATGAAAATATTTCGAATTGCCGCGTTGATTGCAATATTTGCAGAAGGTTAATTAAATACGTAAACTTTGATGGTTTCGAGAATTTGATATCTGATTATACCGGCATTGATTATAATTAAACCCGGCGTTATTAATCCCTCGCGTTCATTTATTTACTTTTCAAGAGTAGCGTAATAATATGATGATGAACGGCGATATAATCATACAGAGATAATCGAGATCAAACAATCGGATTACATGTATATTTCCTCATTTTGAAATCCGAGAAAATCTTGGATTATCCGATTTAAAGCAGGATAAGAGAGCGGAAAACAACTAGAATTTTTAAAAGATATACTGTATAAGTTATCGCTGTTCAACATTTCTTGAATGCATTGAAAACGAGGATAATGGGAGGGTTAAAATTGCGCTTTTCTACAGTCTTGAGCCGAGGAGGATTGTATTTTCATTATTATTAATGGATTATGAGCACAATTATTCTATTATACCTATTAGGATTTATTGGACGGGAAGGGCTTAAATATAATGATTATTATATAAGCTTGAAAAGTTCATTTTTAAGTGATAATATATCATATCGAGAAATTGATTTACCCAAACAAAGAATAATATATTTTAAAATTAATAGTAAACGCGTTGTAGATGGTATTCTATAGGACATTATTATTCCGTTTAGCGTATTTTAATAAAATAAGTTTTTAAAATAAATAAGAGATATCAGGAAAGAAGTGCACCTCAGAAAGTTCGATAAAAAATTTAAAAATGAAAGAATGATAACAGATTTCGATACATTTCAATACGTGGAACAGTAAATGTATTAATTTATATATTAAATGATTTTATAACTTGAATTTACTGAAATAGATCTGAAAAATCGACGGTCAAAAAAAGGTCAGTGGAAGAAAAAAAGATCGTTTCCCGTTTCTGATATCTTTGCTACGGCTTCCTTTATTCTTTGATTGGATCTACTACTTTACTTGTACATCATCACAAAAAATATCAAGGAAAAAGAAAACAAAAATAAAATCATACTGTGTTTGTGAACAATGTACGTCACGTATTGTTGTTTATTACAACAGCGTGGATATCGGTAGCTCGATCAAAGCATTATACACTATAATTGATTTTTTCATATGGCCCGTTTCGCCCGCAAGTCGCCCTTATGTGATTTTTTTCTACTGATTCACTTTGGACCTGTTTTCTTAAAACCATAAAACACACAATCAACACAATAAATTTTTCCGCACTTTTATCGTAGCAACAATGTCACGAGCGACACACACTCGTCGGGTCACGTTTTCGCACCAAACAAAGTAACTAAGCTGCGGGATTTAAAAAGCAGGCTCTCGGAAGAACCGTAAACCTATACGCATCAAACACCCATAAAAAGCACCCCCGTCAAGTTTCTCACCCAGACGATCCCACTCTTTCTCTCTCTCTCTCTTCCACGTCATTCCAAAAGCGACGCGCGACTACCCGCCACCGTACGTATATATATATGTGTGTGTATATAGAGTCGCGAAAAAAGAATCGGTGCGTAGTCTCGCGCGCTCGGTTCTCTTCCTGCTCGGCGAATTCGCCGTAAGCTTCCGTCGCTCGCTCGGTCGGTGAGACCGGTAAGTACCGCGGCGGCGGCGGCGGTAACGGGAGAGACGTCTTTACCGCTGCATTAACGGTCGGTGTTTTTCGCGCTCGCGCCCCGAACTAGTCTCTTTCTCTCTCTCTCCCGAGCGATAGGTACAATCGGCGACGCGACGCGTTTCGTTAGAAATAATTACGGGCTCGCTCGCGCGTCCGATTAGTTAGAGGAGGAGGGCAGACGTACGGCGGGAGGAGAGCGGAAGGCTGCGGTCGAGAGAGGCGACGACGTAGACAGATATATATATATACGCACGAGGAGATACACCGCAGAGCTTTTTCTGCGCGAACGCGTCGGCGAGGTCCCGGTAATTAAGCGGCTGCGGCTATGGCGGTGTTGCTGGTGGTGGTGGTGCGCGGCGGTGACGGTGACGACGGTTAAAGGAGGTGCGATGCGTTTTCGGGTGGACTGCTTGATGATTATTAACGATGTTATTATTGGCATTGAAAATGTTTCTTCGCTTGAGGTATATCGTTTGAATAACGAAGAAGGGTAAGACCCTTGAATATTTGCTATAACTGTATATATTTGGAAAAATATTTGGAATTTATTGAAGTGAGATTTACTTTCAAAAAGTTAAGTACAAGTTTACATCGACGGATGATATAATGAGCTTGAGGGTTGCACGATAATCTAATATATTGTGGGTGCAAAGTGGGCTTTTTTAGACCGGCAGTGGAGTTTGCAGTACAAGCCGAAAGTGCGAGTGCTTTTTGTAAGCCGATGATGAGTACTGTCTATATGAGGGTAAAAAGCTTATTTAGCACTTAGTGCTCGACATATGTTTTGCAACGCGTGGACTATTTTTCGCGTTTTTTTTTTAATATAAAGCGGGGCTAATGTGATTCGCCTCTACCTCTATTGTCGGCAACCTCGACTCGGGCAAGAATCGCCTATTTTGCGCCCTTATTGCGTAATGTATATACTATTTAACCCTTAAAAAACACTGGAGATCTTACTCACGTCAATAGTTATTAACTTATACGCTCAAATAATATTTTTATTGAAAAATCTACAATTACAACTAAAAATATCAAGTTAATTTTAATGTAAAAATATAAAAAGATAGACTTGTAACTAAGTGAGTATCTGTGGTATATAAAATCGATAGTGTGTCGATTAAGCGTTAACTATCCAATTTGATAATTAATTTTTTTATTAAGCGTGTAAATTTAACTTTATGGTCGCAAAAAAGCCAGAAAGCGACTTTACGCCTATCGTATAGCGAAAAAAGTATTATACCTAATATATTAAATTTAAACATGCGAATTTTGAGGCTAAAGCGTGCAGTTATATAGATGCTTTTTTATTTTTTGATATTTACAGTGAAAAATGGCGAGTGAATTCTACGGTCCATCAATATTAATTCTTTTCGTTTTTGAAATTTCATTTCGGCTAAAACTTTTGTCGAGGAATATTTGAACATTTCATACAGTTGAATGATCAGTTGTTTTGCCCGATCAAACAGCTAGCATGAATTTTTTGCACGTATCGGCGAGCAAAATAGCGATGCGTGGCAAAAGGTTTCGTTTAAATTGTATTTGAACCAGTTTAGTATTAAAAAAATTTGTTGGTATTCTGGGTATAAATCATCATATCGATAATGAATTTTCTAAATTTACAATTAGCTATGCCAAATTATTTAATCTAACAACATTATTACCAGTTCATTATGCACTTGGCGTTTGCATTTTTCTTATACTAGCATAATAATCTCACTCTTCACATTACACGAAAAGTGCATCATAGTGATAAAGGGGAAAAGAGTTGGTTAATTTTAATAATATATTTTTTATTGAAAGTATACATAAAATTATCAATATTAAATGAAACTCTATATAATATTATTATATAGATTAAAAATGAAAATTTACCATGCAAAACTTTTCGATCGATAACTGAGAGATATTTTACCACCTTTTCAACAACTCGAGCCGAACAAACAAAATGTCCAAAGAGAATCTAGCACGTTTATCTCGCGCCTCTATTCCGAAAAGCAAACACGCAAACAATGCGAGCGCGCGCGAAGAAGGGGCAAAAGAGACGAGACGACAAGAGCGCGAATAAAGAGCGAGAGAAGCAAATCGTGCATGCAGACGCGCTGAGAGGGCAATTATCTCGCCGCGAAAGCAGCCGAGCCGCGCGCGCGCTTCGTTAATCCTGAACTACTCCCGCGACTGCCGTGTCAAATCAGTTTGCCCGCGAGAGAGAAAGAGAGTGAATGCACAGAGCGGACGACGTACAATATAATGAATCGACGGTAAAGAGCAAGTACGCTGGTGTCCGGGGGGGTTGGCCGGAGCTGTAAGGGGGCGGCGTGTGGTTATCGATGCGGACGGTGTGGAGTTGTTGGGACGGCCGATCCGTTAATTAAAGGGCTTTACGGCTTGTTGGGGACTGAAAAATTCGATTTAGTCGTGTATTCGATACCAATATATTGATTTTACCAATGGCGGTTTTGCATAGTAATATTATATCATAGATTTAAATGGTTATGATGATGGTTTTTTATATCTATACGGAATAACTATTTTCTAGCGAATTTCAAGTATATTTTCTCTGTCTTTCGCGAGAATGACGTATTCGAATTGCACACGTCAAGGAAAAATAAAGATATGAGAAATGCAAGATGCGGCTCTATAGTCGTCTGTATCAAAGCGCGGTGGGTTATAGGAAATCGATGCTGGATTTCAGGCGGCTGTGAATACACCGGTCAGTCGCTCCGAGTTAGAACATTTTTTGAAATAACGTAAGTGTGTTGAAAATATTAAGTCGCAATTACCTATGTAGCATTGAATTGATGTAACGAGCAAAATTTTAAAATACACACAGCTGATCGTTAAATGAAAACTAGAACATTCGTATATAACCCTGAAACGGTGAAATTCTGTAGTATTTAAAGTTTTATAGGAGAGACAATTTGCGTGAGTATCTTATACCGAAGTAATGCGCTTCGCTTGGATTTTGTAGTAAATTTTTATTTTCCCTTCGATAAAAACTTTATGACGAATAATAAACTCGGCTCAAATTAAGGTTGTGTCAGATTATCTACATTCTTGAAATCGTGTCAGCTAAACCGATTTTCGAATATTAGTTTAAGATTTGTTGTATCCTATTAAGCAGAGGATTTTCATTTATGATTAATAGAAACATTTTCAACGGTTTTTCCATCCCACTCGAATCTTTAATATTCTTTCGGATTAAATTTTCAATAAATAACTAATATCATGATAAATTCTTGAAGTAATTTCCAATCTCAATGAAAAATTAATAAATGATATGCATAGTGAATCGATAAAACAGTACGTATAAATCTTTATCTCTTGATAAAATTAACCTTTATATATGCCGTTAAATTATAATAGCGGAAAGTTATTTTAATTAAATTTACGTACCACGCGTACTAATTATTTCTTTCTCTCAAAATGTTTGTTTTAAACGTTAATTAATTTGTCCAGCATGTACAAGAAAACCTTCCCTTTAAAGTTTTGTACAAATTTGTACAAAATTTCATTTAGGAACACGTACACACCAAAGAGAGAGAGAGAGAGAGTAAGAGTACATTATCGGCTTTCTGTAAAAAGTAAATATGTCTGCTCTCTTGTATGAGAATATATTATTCAATTTTAATGGACTGTTCGGGGATCGAAAATAAGCGAATTCCGATAGAGTGGGGGTACTAAATTTTCGTTTCGCAGCCAGGCTTTGTTTTAATTTTTATTTCACGTGAAACTTGCGCTCGAGTGTCACGTATCGCGCGCAGACAAGAGCCATTCTTCAGCAGCCGGTGCAGGGGGAAAGCGCGCTGGGAAAAAAAGAAGTTCATAGTGATGAATGCTTTCTTTGCGATTGCTATGTATGTATGTAGAGCCATGAGCGATAGTTTGCATTCAACGCGGCGCGCGCGCGGCACAGAATGTAAAAGCGATTCGGACTAAGACGTTTATTTATTGCATCGGTTTTGTTTAGGAAAAATGTGCCGGTGGGATAATCGAAATTTTTTATTAGTGTACATGAAAGAGTTCTTCAAATGCTGCTTCTGTTGGAAAGTGAGCCGCGTTAAAAATTAATGATAATAGTATGAATACGGAAAATGAGATGTAAGAATATGGAACCTGATTGCAGTGAAAGTCACTGCTTCAGTTTAAGAGAGTAGTATTATTCTATTTTTTAATATTGACAGTCCACTTTAGGTGCATAGTATATCCTGCTGTACAGAATAATCTGCATTTTTATTTATACAAGCACAAGTGCACGAGCCTTGAACAAAGAATCGACACTGATGCAAATCGAAAAGGATATTACAAAATGCGCTTCCGCTATTTTCTCTCTCTCTCTCTCGGTGAAATACAATTTTCTAAGCGATTCCAAGCAATAACAAGTATACGATACAATTCGAGAGAAAAAAAAGGTTATTCCCTCGTTTCTCCGAACGCGTATAATATTCCTTCAAAAAGAAGACAGCTGATGTAAGTTAAAAAGGCGCACACATATCTTATCGACAATCAGGTTGACCCACATAATGCCAATAGCATATACGTTAATAAACCCGGGCTGCAATAGCAGCCCACTTCCCTTTCCATCATCGACCGCAGAGAGCCCATCTCCCTCGGCGCGCGGAATTCCTCCGCGCATAACAGAGTCATTAAACCGCACGGCCGAGCTCGCGCAAAACCCACACAAGCCGCTGCGGCGCTCATCATCCATCCGTATATATATATCTCGTCCTGGGCACTCAAAGGAGGCGCGGCTATACACGTGTGTGCATATATATACAAAGGCCCGCGCGGTACTTATATATACTCTCTCTCTCTGGCAGCGTGAAATCTATATAATTGAAGATATCTGTATCTAATAGCGCGGCGATAGGATCAGCGATGGCGAGACGATAGGAGCGCGAGAGATGCGCGCCTCTCATTACCAGACGCGCACCGCCGCGGCGGCCACGGCGGCATATAACGGGACGCGAGCGTGCGAGCGCACGCGCGGGTATAGGACAGAAGTGACAGTCGAGTGTATATATATATGTGTGTGTGGCCGTCCGCTTGCAAGCTGTTCCCTCCTTCATTGTCAGCGAGAGCTACTACTGCACGCGTGCTTGCCTTACAGATCAGAGTGAAAGAGAGAAAAGAGAGGATGTTTACTGTACGCCGGGGTGTTTGAAAATTGCCGAAGATGGCCGTAGTCTATATAGGCATGATAGTCTGGAATGTGCGAGTAACGTATAGAACAGAGGAGAAGAGGCGGCAGTTGTTCAAGTATATATGGGGGGACGGTGTATATATAGGGTGTATGTCATGATGAGCGATACTCTTCTTTTTCCCCGGGCAAAGTTTTAATTGCGATTTTTTAATGATTTTGTAAGAGAAACTTTCTTTTACGAAATAACGGTATATAGTGCGGCTTGTAATTGCCGAAGCGTGATGATACTGTCTGTGATTAATTGTTCAAGGGCACTTGGGTTAATTTTAGTTTTGGTTTTTATTTCATTCATTAAATAATAAATAGGTATGGGAAATTATTAAATCAGAAAGTTTAGGGGGCAAACAAGAGATTTAGCAACTTATAATATTCTAAAGCCATATATATCATAAAAGGACATTACTTCTGACAAAATTATCCAAGGCAGAAACCCGAGTCCGAAACCCAGATTATACAGAGATATAGCATTTAGAATAGTTTGACTTTCTTGTAACTTTTCTGTGTTTGCTCGATTTTCATCTCTGAAAAAGTCTATAATGGATGGAATTATACGAAATTTGAATAGGGCGTACTTTAGACGTTTGCAAAGTGTATAAAGCATAGAGTTTTTAAATAATAACATCACCCGTTATAGAAGAAACCAAAAAGCTAGGTTTCCACGAATGATTTCACATCCCCTGAAATTAATTGCTCGCATTTAATTATACTCATTTCATATTCCATGAGTACCATGAATAATTATATACGGTAAGTTGATGGGTTTTCTTTGAAAATTTTAACGTCACGGATGTTTTCGTAGCAAAGGATTCGTTAACCTACATTGTCTTACTTTATTTTTACACTGAAGATAAATAATTATTTGACATGCTCTAAAATCATATTCAAACGTGACTTATGATTATGAGAAAAAGAATTATCTCTATATTACTTCCAAAGAAGGATACGTTAATTTTATAAATTAACAGAGCATTAGAAATCTTGTTTAAATATACACACACACACATATATATGTATGTATATAAACTCATAGTGTAATAGTTCTATACAGTCTTGTTCCAATTAGACTCATAAATCACTTCAATTAGCCACCTATAGTAAGACTCATAAAATTGTAAGTAGTAGAGAATAAAAATAAAATGTATCACTTGCAAGTTTGTTACACATAATAACAAGATTTAAATCAATAAGAACAAGATTCATTGCATCAAAAGTAAATGAGGCGAAAATTATGAACCCTGATGTTATTGAAAAAATAATAGTATTGATTATCTAGTCGTTTTAAATGATACTTTGTCTAGCTTAAATAAAAATGTATACGAATGAGACATGAAACAGCCAACTTTCTAATGCTTGATTACATCCCAGTGTTATCCTATACGGCAGACAAGTGGAACACAGGAGTAAACACCCCGTATACGTCCCCAATCATCTCTTATCCTCGAACATTCATTTAAACGTATTTCTCTCTCCCTCTCTCTTCTTTCTACGCGCTCTTGATTTCTCGAAGGATGACTCGGCGCGCGAGCGGAAATGCCACCGCTGTTGCGATGTGTGTGTGTACTCACGCGATGAAAGTCTCGGGCTTTATGACACGCGAGGGATTACGATTTGTAATGTAGTGGCGGCGCCACCGCGTGCGCTTTAAATGACGCGCGCGCCAAATGAGCTAAGCAACATTTCCGAGGAGAGCGAAAGAGAGAGAAGACGTTCCGGTACACTTTTGCAAGCATAAGAGGTTCCGCTTTACGAGCTGTCGCTTGCACGAGTAGTATGTAATTACATGTGTATTTGCGAGTGGTTTGCAGGTTCAGGCTTCTTTTTTTCGAGAGCTCAAGAGGTATTGAGAAAGACACTGGTTTCGTTCTGCGTCAAGTGCATTTTCTTAGAAAGTGGAAACATTTGTGTATTGTCTAGTGTGCGTATAATCGGATCCTCTCTTAAAAGAATTCTCCTATCGTAAAACAATTACAACGGATATATCTATGGTTGCGCGGAAAAACGACTTAAGTCCATTTTTTTCAAATTTGAGATAACATCATATTTCATATACTTAAATACCTATCGTTCATATGGCATGGTCATAATAAGTAAAAATGTGCAGGAATCACAAGATGTCGGATAGTGCAAAACGACTTAAGTCCATTTCGATAAAAATTTTTCCCGGAAAAACGACTTAGTCCACATTTTATACATTAAATGTTTTTCAATAGTCTTAATTGATTTAACTTTGTATGTAAATTAAAAAAATCAAAGTATTTAACAAAAAAGAGACTTTATTTAGCTAAAAAAGACTTAATTTGAATATTTATTCAACTACGTTATTTATTTCAATACACATGACGTTGAATAAATAATGTACAAAACTAATAATAAAAATAGTCGTTTAATAATTTCTTTTT
This sequence comes from Torymus auratus, assembly GCA_900474315.1. Lineage (NCBI taxonomy): Eukaryota > Metazoa > Arthropoda > Insecta > Hymenoptera > Torymidae > Torymus > Torymus auratus. The sequence goes on along the minus strand of UXGD01001154.1, from coordinate 129 downwards.
CGCTGTCTTACATCTTCTTGGCCGATCTGATTCGTTATTAGTTTTATTTTTAATATTAACTAATGGTTTTCTAGTCTCAGTTAATTTTTTCTTTGATTTTTGAAGTACGAACACTTTTTGAAGTACGTT